>PKRV01001717.1:292318-313927 GCA_003709505.1 Hyphantria cunea | reverse complement strand
ATGTAACACGCTTGACTCTTGTTGATGATTAATAAACATTGTGGTAAATAAAGATGATAGCATTGATGAATTAATTGAACGGAGATCGTGTCGTGGCAGCCCTACGGTACATCGCAACTGATGCTTAGATAGATACTTGCAGGCCTAAATTAAAAGCCAGGGTTGTCAGTGTCGATGATAAAAGCTATCTGACAGAAGACAGTGGAAAATTAAAAGGCCCCCCTATTATTTGTTCGTCATTTCCGATCCGTACGCACGCGATCGCGTTATGTGCGTTTCTATTTTAATTGTTGATAAGGAAAAAGGCTTTGAAAGCTTTTATTTTAAATGTATAGATTTGATTTAAAGCGTGTTATAGTTTTGTTGCAGTATCTAGGAGTAAAACGAGCAGACAGTTCAACTGGTAAGCAACTACCGCCGCCTAAGGATGCCTGTAACTTACGAGATCCAAGTATGTAAACGTGTCCGAAAACAGGCAGAGGTCAATTCCTCCGATAGCTTTCCTCACTTATTAAAGGCATTCCATGGAATAGTCTTTCCATACCGGTCATAATTTTCTCAAAATTAAAACAAAAAGTATTTATAACAAATTATTTGGTCAACAAGCACAATCTTAGCAGTTTGGCCTACAAATTTCTTATTCATGACAGGGTTTTAAGGGAATTTTCTTCTCCATACTCACAATTGATCTCCACATACTTCGGTCCTGACACAACTATTTTGTTTTGTCCACATTCATGAATCGCTGCATGCATGCTCATCGGTTCCTGGTACTTTTCGCAATGCTCTTTTTCATAATATTACTGATTTGGTGGTAATAATAATAATGTCGTCCGACAACTCCATACATACTCGATCTATTAATTCCTTTCGTGAGTCTTCTATCGTCCATCGTAGGTGGCCAAACTATCGATGCGTGCCCTTTTTAATCCTTGTCACTATATCTTCTCCCAATCCGCAAAGATTTAATAATAATATATTTCTGACTATGTCACTAACGTTCACACCACACATACTTCTTAGGAATAGTATTCCTATAGCTTTAATTCTAGTTTCATTCATCTTCTACCGGAGATAAGATTCGATGTATATCATATGATGTGATGGATTAAAACCAACAAATAATTGTGTTTCGACACGTTTTTGGTGGCAATAAAGGAGTGCAAGCCACCATTCACATTATTTCCTGCTTTCCATATCATCTTCCTCCTCTCGTATCTGAGAAACATGAAACCCGATTTGGGTCTCTTGATTATTTATTATAAGTTTTTTTTATTGTATTTGCTGTCTTTCGGGTAGACTCATTCAGAAGTTCCAAGTTTAAAATACTTATTTCGGAAACAGTTCTGAAATATGTTCTATGATATTTAGTTAGAAAGTAACCATCTAGAAATTGTGTACTAAATTTGTGTACTGAACTGTATGAGTACATAGTACCGTTTTAATATCACGTGTCAAAGAGTATCCATTTTAGGCCATTTCTCATTAACGCTGGACCTCAGTACGCGTATCTCTTTATTAAATCATTAAACCTACATGTTTGCTTAATTTAGTAGTGAAATTATGCCGATGTTTATGGTGAAGTTTGAAATGATAAGTCGGTTATTAAATATGATGTTATTAACAGCAAAAGCAAAATTTATCACTTTATCATGGAGAGTGTTCTGACGAGATCTTCTGGCCCATGTTCTCATGAACGACAACACATTTTGGCCTTTGAGGTCATCGTTTTAGAGCGTTGGGTTTTTTTATCTCTCGAACTAACGGTCTGGTTCTTTCTCGTGTGCCCATCAATTAAAACCTGGAACGTGTTTCCCTTTTACTACGATCCTGGGTCTTTCTTTTTTATTGTTTTCCATTTATTTCAGACTATATAAGTCCATATTTGAAACATGCACCTCATTACACAATTATAAAACAAAACGTTCAGTCAAAATCCGAAATAAAATCTAAATCAAAGTTATAATGAAAAACAGAAATAATATTACAATTAAATTAAAATTACAATCTAAATGTAAATTTAAAACCCAATCAAAATAAAAAATAAAAATCGCAAAAGTATATCATTAAAACTCAAACAAAAATCGTAGTCAAAATTAAAATCAAAAATTCATAAGTTTGAGTAGCAACAAAAGTACAGAAACAAAAAATTTCCTTTCCTTGCATGGAGTTCAGTGAAGTCACGCCACAGATTATGGCGGAGCCCATTTGTTTGGCTTTCATTTTCAAGATGGCATTGCTACCATCACTCAAATGCAGCACCACAGACGCGCGCATGGAAATCAACCACACCCGCATCGACTAAAATGCCCAAAGCACTACAGCAGCGAGGAGCCACAACATAGTCCTAAAGACGTTATCGTACTGAATTCTCTCAAACGTGGCGTGAAAAGTATCTCACTAGGCCGCCATAGTCTTGGTCACCATGCTACATTGTCTGCATTCGGAATAAGGATGCTTTCCATTAAGCAGATGAATCATTTTGAAAGCTTAAAACAATTTTTATTGCCTGCTGCTGGACTTAAGTAGCTGGAGCTTCACCTTGCAATAGTCTTAACCCACTTCGTTTGCCGTCTCTTAATACACCGTACAACAGATAGTCTCTGTGATGGGGGATGCTTGGAGGCAGAAGAAACACCGCAACACGTTCTCACAGAATGTAGAAGTATAGAGGATCAACGGGCGGACAATGAACATCACTTTCGGAAGCATGTAGCGACTGCTGAGTTTCTGGGATGATCAACTCAAAAGGAGTAGGAAGATGACAAACTCACGTACAATGGCCCATCAAGAGCCTAAGTGCGGAAATGGCCCGGTAAAACAAACTAACTACACCGCTTTCTTGATCCTTCAAAACAAGGACACGTATGCACAAAGACATTTATGAATAAAACCGTAAAAAAAAGATAATCGATTTTTGAATTGAGAATACAATAGTAATGTAGGTATTTTAATATTTTTAAAGACGGTACCCTGAAACCAAGAATTACGATCGAATCGAACCATTAACCTTTCCAAGGCTTAGGTACAAAAAATATGTTATGAATGCAATATAACGACTGTTTTAATAGGGTTGTGTGGTTTCTTCGTCTATAAATTACTGTTAATGTTGTAGATGAACGACTTTTCTTTCACTGTCGGGAATTGTTACTTTTTGTTGCTGTAATTACTGGCTTTCGCGTTTATTGCTGTTGACAACCCTATGTTGTTGCGTAACTTTAACTCTTTAACTAACTCTTAACGTTTTGAAAGTAACTTTATATGTTTCCTTGAAAGAGTAGTAGTAGGCGCTTTTAATAAATGTTCACAATAAGTCTGATATTATCAGATAGTAAATATCATTAAAAATAATTGATAAACTATAGGTGGTACAGATCGGTGTAATCTTGCTAAATTGAAATGCTACATCCAGTGTCTAGCTGTCTAGTCTATCAGTTCAGAAGTATCTACGTTATTAAAGAATAAACAATAATATTAACAAAAAAACCCAACTTCAAGAACTGGACCAAATTGAAATGGGACCACATAGAAAGCACTGGCTTTCAAATAAAAAAATAATCAGCAAGATTAGTTCACCCATGCGGAAGTTCCGAGGTTACAAACATAAAAAAATACAGTCGAATTAAGAACCTCATTTCTTCAAGTCAGTTAAATACTACCTCTACATCAATTAAATACTGATTATTCGTATTCTTGCTGACTGGGTCACTTTCAAGCTTTCATAAAAGTAGATCTTCTTAGTAGATCTCAGTATTTGAACCACAAAATAAGTAAATAATGAAAAATTAAGCTATCTATACAGATTAGGTTAGATAACTTTTAGCAAACTCGAACCAACTAAAAACCTTATACCATCTTGGGTACCAGTAGTCGGCGAACCAGGAAAGCCCTGGAACCTCTACGTGCCTCGATCTACTCAGCTTATCGCGTCCTGAATGGGAATCTCGATTTTCCCATTAAGTTAGAGACTAATAAAAATTACGGGTTAGCTAACCAATAAAAATAGAACTTCCTACAAAACATCACTCAAATATAAATAAATTCATTGTAGTTACCGATAAACGTTCTAATTGATAATAAAATAAAACCACAGACATTGCCGGCTTTTACAATAAAGCATAGACAACCCACAATCACAACAATAGCCCAACTCGCAACAACAAGCGTCGATTTCTACTTACAACTTTGTTTTAAATCGATTCACGTGTAATTAGTTGCAGTGACTAATCGTTCCCACTCTCCCCCGCGAGTTTGAAGCGATTCCAACACTTTATTATAACGGTGTAAAATTTAAAAGCCGCCTGTGGAGCGTCTGAGTTACACTTTGTACGGCTCTCCTCTGTCCTTTAAACACAAGGATCGCGTGCAGAGCTGAGTGAAAATGGAAGTTTGTTTCAAATGAAACATGGTGTTTTTTTACCCGCAGTTTCCGATATAAACGTTTCAAAGTTGCACTGTACCATTTTCAATATTATTTTTTCAACCTAACCCTAGTGCGAAGTGTGAGCAATACCGAGGATGTAGGGTGTACGAAATGGGTTTACGAAACGGTTTTTATTTTTTATTTTAGGGTAGTCATTTGGAAAAACACTCTTTTCTTAGTTTTAATCGTTAAATTTGTTACTAAATCGAATATTTCTGTTTGTGATATTGACAGTACTTTATTATATTATGTCATAATGACTGCATAAATCAGTAATTCAAATTTTCAAATTAATTTTACAATCGACTACTTTATGAAGTAAGAAACAAAAGCAATCAAAATGTATAGAATAACGAAGCAGGTTCTCAGCTCATTGTATTTATTTATGTCTTGAACTAAGTAGAAAATGTAAAATCCCAATAACGTACTAAGACTACCTTTCTACTACCATGAGATCGCACTTGTGTCAAAATCAAATATTTTGTTAGCTGTAGCTGTTCTTCAAGAAGAGGTATTGATTTTATAAGAGTTACTTATCGGTCTTCTCGGTTCTTCTCCATAATAAAGATACTTCGGAACCCTGCAACCAGATTCTTTACGGCATGCATGGGCCGGCTCGACCGGAGTGATACCACGGCCTCACTGAAAACCGGTGTGAAACAGCGCCTGCGCTGTGCTTCACCAAGTGAGTGAGGATAACGGAGGCCCATAATCCAACCCTTCCCCTCATCCCCCTCCCCATCCCCCAAGGCCGGCAACGCACTTGTGATGCCTCTGGTATTACGGGTGTCCATGGGCGGCGGTAATCGCTTACCATCAGGCGATACGTCGGGTAGTTTGTCCAATCCATATTTTTTTTTTTCGAAATGCCCGTAAAGGCCTATTTGAAATAAAAGCATTTTTATTATGATGTTATATTTAATTAGAATAAATGCTGTAATATGAACTATGTATAAATTACTCAAGTTATACATAGTTATATTAAGGTAGCCTTAATATATGATATAATTAAATGCCTGCCAGATTTCCAACCGAATGGCTCCATTTGTATCAGCAGTGCAGATTGCCGATTTCCGTACAAAGATTTCCTGAAAATTTAATGATGTTACTAAAAACGTTACATAATATTACTAAATGAGTAGTTTGATTTTAGTTAGATACCATTTCGTTAGAATAATTTTGAAACATATTAATTATTCTTTTTAATATTATTGGACATATGCCTCTCCAATTGCACGCCACTTAGTTCGATCCATGGCTTCTCGCATCCAACTCCTGCCAGTGGACTGCGAGAGGCTGATGATGAACATTATTGAGTGTCAAAATAATAACAATTCTACAAAAATGACTTTCTTCACTACAGTCCTATGTATCAGTTTCCTTTAAAGCCCACCTTACCTTCCAGCTTCGTCTATCGCACATCGTTCTAAGCCAACTCTGCATATCGTTATTCAATCAGTTCATCCATTTAAAAAAACATTCATTTAAATTGTAAAATGCTACCGCCCCAACGTTTGGTACTCATGGAATGTGACTTGCAAATTCCCGTGTCGTACCATTGATTCGAAATACGAGATCCATACTTAATATTATAAATTCGAAAGTAACTCTGTCTGTCTGTTATGCTTTCACGGCTAAACCGCTACACCGATTTCAATGAAATTTAGCATGGAGATACTTTGATTGTTGAGGAAGGACATAGGCTTATCTTTATCGTAATAGCAGAAATAAACACAGGCGGAGCCGCGGGCAATAGTCAGTAGTAAAGATACACTAGTAGTGTAAGAGGCACGTGACGTTACGTTCACGTCTTCATTATAAATAATTAAAAGCGAAGCCTTTAATTAAGCATTGTGCGCGCAATATTTGTGTACAAATGCACATTTCCCGAGAGCCGCTCGATACATTCAATGTGTCTACATTAAGTTAATTATATCAGAATGTAAAAGACATTGTTTTGTGCTTCGATTATGATTCGATACATTTTTATAGCGATCACAGGGTGGCTATTGTTGTGCGTACCGTTCTCGCCTTTCGGCCCGCTTTATTGCTTTAATAAAGTGATTAAATACCATGGCGTAAAGCCAGGGCTCGATACAGGCCGAGCTAATTTCGAAAACTTGTATTCGCTCCCTTTTAGGTCGGTCGGTTTTAATGTCGGGTCAGTGACTGTGCTGATCCTGAATTAGAGTTGTATGTTGGAGTGCAAGAGTCGCGAATGTTCGATTAATGAGCCTTTCCCCATGCAACTTGCGACAATACGACAACCTGAGCTATTATAGGACTATTACATTACGTAGGTACGTTCAGTTGAGAAGACTTGACCTCTCGTGGCTCAGAGACTTATCCAGCAGTGAACGTCTTTCGGCTGGGATGATGACGATAAGGAGACCTGAATAACATGCTCAGGTAACTCCAATTCTTTCTATACAATTTCATATTATTAGAAATAAAATAGACATCAATGCAAGTATCAGAATTTTTCATGCAGTCTTCTGATAATTTCCAGACAAAAGGTGAAACAGTTGTAATGTCAGCGCATAAATCATGGGTGGGCGATACCTATTTACGTTTTTTCCAGTTTCGCATGGCTCTGTGTAGCAAGTAAACGTACATATCCTATGGCGTGCAGGTGTCGTACTGAAGGCAGTGGCGCTGCGATCCCTGCTAGGTGTCACCGGCAGCGCCTACTGGTGTGTGGAAAGCCACTCAGCGGTGGGCGGCAGGAACGTCAGTTGAACGCCGCGACTCCCTCCTACTTTTATTTTTGTTGCCTTTTAATTTTTCCTTTATAAAGGTCCACTCACTTATTCATGCGAGCGGGATTGTAAATTTTTCTTCTTTTTGCATGCGCCATATATAGATATTTTGGCTACCTCCTATTTTTTCCTGACTATAAAACTGGGCCGGGGTCGTGCGCTTTTTTCGTGGCGCCCCAGCACAGCCGTGGGGTGTGGAGGGTGCTCGCAGTTAGAGAATTATTCATTGCCTACCCCCGCCAAACCGGCTTTCCGTTATTTCTGTTTGTTATGAATTATGTCCGATGACTTTGCCCGACGCCTCGTTTCTTTCGTTTTCACTAATTACTTTTTCTGTAGAAACTATAAATCTTCATTTCTTAATTCAGTTTAGAGTTGTACCTCAACGGCAGTGCCTAATGACAAGAGTCGCGTGGGCCTTGCGCGCCCTCATCCCCACCGTATGATAAATATATTCCTTTGTTATAAAATATTGTTTTCCTGTATAAACTGAAATATTCAAATTCACACTCTGCTGCCTACTAAAATATGTA
Source organism: Hyphantria cunea (assembly GCA_003709505.1). Taxonomy (NCBI): domain Eukaryota; kingdom Metazoa; phylum Arthropoda; class Insecta; order Lepidoptera; family Erebidae; genus Hyphantria; species Hyphantria cunea. The sequence goes on along the minus strand of PKRV01001717.1, from coordinate 306,212 downwards.
GAAGAGCTCGCTCCCGACTCGCTACAAATTTGAATTTCATATGTATGTTTCACCTATTACGGATGCACTCATTAATATCTTAAGTGATGTGTGAGAGTTTATGGCGTGCAATTCTCAACTTTATGACCGTGTAATAGAGAACCCTGCTATCGAATCGTTTATGTCTGTCTCCACTTATACAGAGCACGCGTTAAGATTATGTCGGATGAAAAAATACTGCAAATTGTATGACCCCCATGAAAAAACATTATCATTACGGTCGCATCCGGCGCGATAGCTTTCCGTATGCAAATCTTGAGTGCTCACACCGCTACTGGTGAGCAGTAGTATAAATTGTTTGTAGTAAGTGATAGGAGCGCAACGCGACGGCCGCTGATAAACGCGCCTTTAGTACGTTTAGTGTTCAGTGTTCACGCTGCACGGTAAAGCATTTGTCATTAAGTAATACAAAGTTTGCAAAATGGCAAGCATTAGACAGTGGTCACTCGACTGAACATCTTATTTAAGTTTATTTATCCGAATGTTGATTAGGGATATTTAACTGTTGTACTGTATTCAAAACTGATTTAATTTTATTAATTCACTGTCGAAGATATAGTATTTATCTATATAGACAGTTTGTTTCATTACAGTTATAATATCTAAACTGAAAATTCAACACATACATAGAGCAATGCATTTATTGCAGATAATTTTGAAAATCATTTGTAAACTAACACTACTTTGCACATATTAATTAATTTAAAAATACACTTTTTTTTTTGCTTTTCTTCCTTTTTCTCTGAGGATAAAATTTATTATTAAAGAAAATAGTGTACCACAGTTCGTTCATGCATTAAAATCAGTGATAACTATTAAATGGACCTATTAAAGCAACAAGGAACCAATGACACTCATGCCAAATCGAGATAATTTTCCTAATCTCCTCAAATATGGTGTCCTTATCTCGATTGTATCATGTGTATTAGATTGGTCCTTTGTTGCTTAAATAGGTCCAAATATGAATTCCTGTTGACAAATAATAGCAGCAAGACCAAAAACAAACTATCGCGCTCATCATGGAATTATTCATCTTGGTTGAGAATTGAACCCAGGACTTCCGATATAAAAGTTACAGCCACTATCCACCAGACCCATAAACGTCTAAATTAAACATCGCATATAAAAAGATTAAGACTAGTTTCATCTTAGTTTATGAGTATAGTTAGTATTTAATTCAGCAACTGGCAATGCCACAAAGACGCGCTTTTATGAAAAGGACCTCGGTGGTATTCATTCATATAGAGTACGAGTGAGAGAAATCGCCCCGCCGCCCCGCCGTACCTTGCACGATCTTAGTACAGTAACGGACTTGGGACACTTGTATAACTGAACGGAATAGTGGTGATGTGTGTTCAACATACTTTTAGTTTTAGATCTATTTGTAGGTTTGCCTACAATAAATATGAAGGCTTAGTACGAATATAGGCTCAACAAACTTGTAGAAAAGTAAATAAGAAAAATATATGTAATTAAAAGAAGAAATATAAAGATTGATGAGATCATACAAATACAAATGAAGAAATTAAAGATGGTTTCGTTGAAGTTATTATGCATTGTAAAGGAACGAGTTTTTGCGATCTGCCGTAAATAGCTGAGAAATGTATTTCAGATCTACAACAAGGTGTACAGGTGATTGTTCCATTGGAAGAAACCCCAAATCACGCCGGTTCTCAAAGTAAGATCTTCTATTGCCTAAAATATAAATAAACTCATCTCAGTTTGTCGTTGGCTATTCGTTTTAATACGCTTTCGTCATATATTTTGTAGTAGTTCTAGTTTATTTGAATAATTCGACAACAAAAATAGATAAAGAAAGAGCAGAACAAAAGAGTAAGAAAGGCACTCGATTCCCTTTCCATTTCTCTTTAAAGTTTTCAAGAAAAGCGCAGTTTCGCGAAATTTTCCACTGAGTTTTTTTTCATGATTATATTGAAACAAAACTCAAATTCGTCTATGTGCGTGGGTATATATTAAGTGAAGAAAGCTGTGTTCAGCGCTGGAGAATATTTTCTCCTCGTCCTCTACTTGCGCCTCTGTCACTTTGCTTGATTCTTGTTTATCCATTTCAAGGTACATAACAATGACGTAAAAGTAATTATTAAAAAATAATAAAGACAGACACCTTATACGCAAATAATAAGGATCAGTTTGAAACGTACAGCTTTTTGAAATACCCTTGTAAGGAACGCTTGTAGTATCCATAAATATAAAAGCGTTAAAATATTGAAGATGAGAAAAAATCATAATAGTATGAAATATTAATTAGATACTAATTCACAAACATAAACTTATACAGTCACTGAAATCCATCCCTGTTTGTCTTAGGTCGGTTCGGCATTAATAGACGTATAGCTCGTGTTCTCTTATGTGCTGACAAAGAGTGACGCGAGACGACTATTTTTATTAAAACCCGCAACCAGAGGCATACTTTTTTTAATAACTTATGTTCGTAGGTGCGGGTCGAGTCATTTGAATTGCACTCCGGGTTAGTTCGCGCTCGCGGCATGAGATTTTTTCCAGAAAATTGTTGAGTGTAGCCCTTTGTGAGCGTAGGCTTTGCCGCCATGAGTCGCGCGAGCTTGTTTCAAAAATTTTTCCTCTTTAACCCCTTTTACATATGTTGTCACACATTCGATATCGCTTTATTACTCGATATATTTGTTGTTTTGTTTCAGATTTTGTATGAACTGTGATATCACTACATTTTTATGTAATCGATAAATCGTAAATAAATGTTTTTAGTGCAATCACTTGATGATAAGCACATAGACATTTTAAACTTAGAATTACCAGTGCTTTGTCATATTTTGAGTCTCTCATTCCAGAACTGGTTGAGGTGTTTAAACTCTGGTAACCTCACTTACTCGATATAAAGTAACGAAAGATGCAAACAAAAAAAAATCATTCTAATACACTAAAGTTATGTATATAAAAAATATAAAAGCAAAGACAATTATTATGTGTCGCATCTCGGCATATTGTTCTGCATCAGCATTCCAACCTACCTTCAGTTACAACAATGTTACAGGTGTTCTTTGAGACTATGGTGACTGCACGTGATGACGTAGTAGTTAAAGCGGTCACCTAGCTGCTTTCTACTGTTATGTTGTGTGTTCAAGCCCACGAAATGTTGTTCTGAGTCTAAGTGTTTCATTTATGCTTGTAATGTCTCCACACACGCACACACACACACACACATACACACATGATATATTACTAGAGCGGGATTTTTTTTATTAACCTCTACTCTTGTTGAGTCGTCCCTTTTGTATTTATTACGTAATCTTTTAGATTTACGAGTATAATCGTTCGGGTAGATAAGCAATTATTTAACATAATAACTACTTCTACGAGTAAGCTATACTTCTTGTTACGACTAGGTACATAAAGGAAATGTCGAAAACATTTAAGATGCAAACACGTCTTGAGAATTTTTCAGAATCACTTATTTTCGTCATAACCTCATTACTTTTGTCCTAAATACTAAAATAAACTACACGTTATTCTTATTACAACAATTGACGTCGATACTTTGGCATACCTTTTCATATTTAAATTTCACAAACACAAAACATACAAACTTACACGCACTCATTCACTGATACCTGCCGTTGTGGCACACTTGCATAACAAACCCGAATCGAGTGCTAACAGAGCCATAGCTAAAAATAGGTAATAAAGATCAATCACAAAAATATATACCAAATCTTTGACATGACGAAATTCCAAAGCTTGAATGAGGAAGACAGCCGGTAAAAATATTGAATAGTGTTGCTATATTTATGTAGAGCTCGTGATGTGCAACGAAAGGACTCCCCCATGTCTTTCTTCAATTCCAGTCTATACTTTACATTCAACTCCCAACTTTGATATCAACTCCGCCTGAACAGCCTATTTTTTCATGTTACTAAATCTTTTGAGAGTATATTTCACGCATTTTAATACCAGAAAAGAGTTTACATTACACTTCTAAAAAAATATAAATAAAGTAAATAAATATAAATATATTCAGACATTTTAACACACAACGCCATTTAGTCCTAAACTAAGCAGAGCTTGTATTATAGGTACTAGACAACTGATATTATTTATATTTTTTTTTTAGAAACACATTCATATTATACATAGAAAACACCCAAACTCCGAAACAAATATTTGCAGATCATACAAACTATGGTAATAATCCTAAAAAATAATATGGTAATAAATTGTAATAGATGTGTATTACATAGATGTTTTAACTGTCACAGATAAAAGTATGTGACTCGTTCACGTGACCAAGGTCTAATAAATGATTTAAAAACTTACTGGTTAAAGGTGACTTTAAATTAATCAAAAAGGTACCAAGATCACCAATATGTGGACAGTAATGTTATGCCACAGAACATACGATATTAAGCTACAATTGATATCAAAAACATAAGGTAATACTGCTATTGTTAGTTTTAAGACAATTATTAATAGCAAATAACTGTTAGATATTTAAGTACTATTTCTGTGTTATGTTTTGGGCATATGAATTTATTAATGTGTTCAATAGAATGTACTTAAGTTTGTTTCCATTTTGGTAAAACGTTAAACTGCAATTTTGGCGGTGTTTTCAAGAATTGGATGACTGCTTTCATTGTTAAGGTAACATGTTTTAAATCTTACACCTTTAAACGAGAAATTCTACGAAATGGGTCCAGTAATTTTCATGAAATTTAGTACGCAGAGGGTTTCGGAGGCGATTAATCGATCCAGCTAGGATTATTTTTTTGTAAATTTAACAAAAGAAAAATACCGAACAAAGCTTAGGCATCCAATATATATACATATATGTAAGGCATACTTTTCATGAACGTAAACACTGAAGGAGGCCGTCAGAACCTCATCACATTTTTTTCTAATTCTTACAAGTTCATTTTCCTAATTTTCTGCATCCGCATATAACATTTTTAAAACGAATGTAGAAAAAAGCGTGTTTAGTTCACACAAAGGAGTTGCCTATCTAAGCATAGATAGACAATGTCATAAAAAAATTGCCGGAACTAGCGGTACATTTTCTTACGACTCAGTATCAAACATGATAATTTCTGTTAGTTTTATTCTATTGTGTAAAGTGGGTTTTAAATATTTATTTGAAGGAGTCTTTATCAACGTAACATATTTTACATATGTCAGAATACCAAGACCTTCACATTGTTGCGAAACCAACTTATTTCGTAAAACGAAGATAAAAGCAAAGGTTTGTCCGAAAATGGATATTTATTCTTGCGATATTACCTAGAAATATTTGCATAGAGGTCAGAACTTTAAACAGTTTTGTGTTAAATGTGTTATTTCAGGTCAGATCTTTAGTTCGAATATGAACAAAGCTCTGCGAGTGTTTGTACTAAAACGAAGGTTACAAATGTCAATGATGTAAACTTGTTTTAAACGAGTACAACATAGAAATTAACTAAAAGAGATTAACAAAGCACAACAAAAAATTATTAATATTCTTTAAAGTGTTGTAGTATAATATTATTATAAAATAATTAATTATTATATTAAATTATTTTTATTATTATACTCATGCTCCAATTACTTTGAAAAAAATCGGCTAAGTGTGAGTCGGACTCGCGCATTAGAGTTCCGTTTATCAATTTCAAGTGTAAAAAACGAGCAAAAAACATATATACATATATATATATAGAACCCCTTAAATATTTATTTTATTATTTTTTTAGTATTTGTTAAGATAGCGGCAACAGAAAAACATCATGTCTGAAAATTTCGACTGTCCAACTATCACGGTTCATGAGATATAGCCTGGTGACAGACGGACAGCGAAGTCTTAGAAATAGGGTCCCGTTTTAACCTTTGGGTACCCTTAAAAAATGCTCGGTTAAAAGTTCATGAAGTCAAGATTTTGTCATTGAAAAAGCATCTCTACCTTATCATATCCCAATAGTTAGTCATCTCTGAATACCTACTAATTAATACATAATAATAATATATAACTCTTATATGATTGATTTATCAGTAGTTGACAACACGATAACCTTCTAAATATGTATATAAATGTATATTTAAATTCAGTAACGTGTCCACAAATCTTCCAATTCGTTTAAATCTGAATATATTCCCGTTAAAATGTTAAGCAGGTGACCGAATTACAATATTTCTGATTGACAGATGGACATTCAGGTACCTATCATTGATTTTAATTCTCTAAGTCAAATGCGCATTTGTTACAGATCCGAAACATAGAAACGCTTGTCAATGCTGTTTATAGATATATTTAATGTATACAAACTCATCTAGCTAATTGACATTGAGTTTGTTTACATAATCACTGGCATTTAGATGACGGTAAGCGATTAGTGGTGGCCAAATAATCGATTTTATGTAATGTTCAGATATTTTTTCAGGTGAGAAATTTAATTTTCGGATATTCATTTGCTGTGCTGGAACTACTTTACATTTTAATAGGCTCAACATAGGGGACGATCGCCATTTTTTACTTGTACTACTCTTAATTGCTTAAATTAAAAATGAAAGGACTTTATTGAACTACGTGTTTACGTATTTGTTAACAATTCACATACTAACTCAATAAATCCTCAATTATAAAGGGGTTCACGAAAATCGTGGCATTTATTATTAGTAAGTATAGAGATAAGTACACAGCAGCTATAAAAATCATGTCTACAGTTCAAAATATCCGTCTTGGAGGGAAATTGTCGATTTGAAGGAGCGAAGCGCCCGTGCCATCGGCGGGCCTCGTGAATATTTCATTAGACAACATCGCGCTTGCGCGCCGACCGTCTCAAGATGACAAGTTCAGACTTAGGCTCCGGTATCAAAATCAAACGTCCCGAGATGAACCGACAGTTGCCGATTATTAATGTCACATTAATTAAAAAATCATGAATCGTGGAAAAAAAATCCTTTTTACGTAGGTGTACATCTAATCTGTTAGTTGTGCCTCAAAACTGTTTATATAAAAAATCGAATTACTTATTTTAAAATATAATATTTGGATCCGTAAGTACAATGACGTCCCAATGTCAACAAGACTTCTTTGAACATTTTTCTTTTGACTATGATCTTATTTCTGCCAATGTATTTAAATCTTAATTCTTCAAGTCTTCGAGTCATCGTCATGATGAAATTAATGATAAATATGGATAAAATAAAATGGGGACTCCATTTCATTCATATTTAAATCTATATCTTTCGGAAAAACTAAAAATGATCTTCCCTTCTTTGAATATGAGGAAGGAGTTTCCTTTTTGTTGACGTTCAAAATGTAAATCCATTTTAACGTATGTCATTAGCGTCACACCTATATTTTTTTTAAAAGATACTCATTTTGACCTCACACTGAAGATAAACTTAATTCCTATTTCAAATCTATAACTAAGATAAAGATTAAAGTTTTTCTGATGGCATAAGTACTAGCCGTGACTGACCTCTTGAATTCATTCATCATCCTGACTGAAAAACTATAGATCATGAATTTAATGCCCACACGGAACAAATAATTATGAGATAACCATGTTCATTTGTTCTGTCTCATAATTGAGGACATAAGGCGGTTCCTATTTACAGCCCTTAATTGACAACAAATTAAGAAAAATCTATGTGAGTGCATGATTATCTATTAGAACAAACGAATATCATGCAAATATTAAAGTACGTTTGTAAAGGATCCTTAAAAAGAAAAGGGTGAAATAGGACACGCGTCAGATGTCCCATTCCACCAGACGAAAGACGTCTGGAATTAAAAGGAATCAAATATGAACGCACTATACATGTTACATGAACAAGCGGGGGCTCTTGGCGGCCGGGCGCGCACCGTTGCTCTCCGACAACTAAAACTATACATTAATAATGCGTTTGCTTACAATGCGCTTTAAATGTAGATCCATAAGCCGTCCCACTCTGACACTATACTCTCTCGCTTGCGCAGCGCACACGACGCGCGGCGCTCATGCAAAATGTACGAAGTAAGCGACTAACGTGGGGTACGTTAGTCGCTTCCCTCTCAAGATAATGCTGTTGGCGGGATACCCTCCCAACTCCAGGGTAGTCTCCCTAAACAGTGGCCCACCCTTATCGGTCTCATATCGATGGTCATCGTACAATACTCGCACGTTGCCGCGGCTCATCAAATCATCGTTCTGTGCGATGCATCGTCATGACATCGGTGTATAACGACACACGGATATATCATTCACGATCTCTAACAGTACTTACAGCCGAGCCGGCGTTGTGCGTGAAATGTTAGACGAATTTAATCATTTAATGGCTTACTGGAAACGACAAAAACCAAATACGTTTCGTAGTATGTACTGCGACAGTGCAAGTCAACGATGCAATGATACGAATTAAAGCATTAAACTGAAAAAGAAAAGTATATTGAGATGAATCTCCGAAATGACCATAATGAATGTCGTAAATCTTCAGATTCACTGATGTGCGTAATATATGACTATACATTTCATCATTTATGTAGAAAAATAAAATTTAAAAAAGTTCTTTGTTTAATTGTACTTCAAAAGCTATCCTCTTCTAAGTAATATTGAAACAATAACTCAAAATATTTAACATAAAAATTTAACTTAAAGTTTTAAACGGTTCCTTCTTTGTACACGATATAATTTCTAAAGAAAAATATCAAATCGCTGTGAAGATAATAAACAGTTATTTGATAAAGTTTAAAGTCAACTTTTAATGATTAAATTCAACTGTGTGCGAGGAGAATCAACAATTTTCGAACGATTCCAAATTTAAATAATTATAAAGAATATAAGTCCGCCATTTTAAAAGTGGTCGGAGTAAATGCATTTACTCTTTAGCTCAGCTGTTCAAATTTTTTTATAAGATTTTAATATATTTGTCACCTGTCTCTATCGGGTCGACTTCTTTGGAATTAATGTTTTATTTTTAAAATCGATTAGTATAAAATGTATCAGCTCATTGTATCTTTTACTTTTTATAGCTACACGATCGGTACAAATACTGTTCAAGTTTAATTAAATAAACGTCACTTTTATTGAGCGAGTTGAAGGAGTTCGAAAAACAAAATGGAACTTTTTCATGAGGCATACATTAAAGTATTTATAAGTGGAGAGGAGTATGGAGTAAATAGCAATTTTTGAAATTGGTAACTCTGTGGCTTTATGATATAGTTGATTGGGTTCAAATCCCGTCCTATTCACTACCGATGTGATATTAACATAAGCATAGTCAGAGGATTTAACAAAAAAACCAGTAACAGGCAATGATGTGCAGCGTTTGTATACAAGCTACGCAATAGTTTCTAGTCAATTCTTAATAAATGGACTAGACTTCTAAATTTAGAATGAACAGAACTTAGACAACAGCGGGTTATAATAGGTTGGCTATTAAAGTTTAAGCGTATCTTTATACAGTACACTACAGCAGAAGTTGTCCGAAGTGAGTCCATCCAATTAAGGAAATACTTCCATCGATAAAATGAATCCTGTACATTTGCCAATAAATATCGCGTATTTTAATCGGAAAATTGACGAAATTAAATTAACTGCTGTAACAGCTCAATCAACCAATCAAATAGCCGTTTTATCCTGATTATTTTAAATGGTTCTTTGGAATACTGTAAGGTTTTAAAGGTTGTAGGTATGTCAGTTCAGCGTGCCTTTTGGTATAGGCCACTAATATTTTTCAATATTTTCCGTTTCTAGCAACTTTCTTCTAGTTGTGCCTGTCTGTTAATTTTATGTCACCCTTTCGTTCTTCTTTGATCAATGAATCTAGCGATGGCAAAGGAGAGTCTTTACCGTCTCGCATTCATTGAGCATCTTGCTCTACTTTTTAACTGATGTTGCTTTTTTTAATTGTTATTTTTGTTGCTCAAAGCTGACAGTTAACAGATGGATCTCCTAAGTGAAGATAAGACAAAATGTAGTATTGTCCCGCAACTTGCCCATATAGGGCAAAGAAAGTGCCTGCAGCTATAGGCATGAATCTCATTCGGATATATTATTCTTCTTCTTAACCTTTATTATTCCTGAATATGAATTTCTGACGGAGCGACTGGCATCGGACCTCCGCAACTGTAAGGGCGATCTGAATTCGAAGATTGAACTAGTTGTCAGTATAATTGAGTTCACTTTACTTTTACCAATAACGATTGCATACTAATTGACAACTGATAAACCTCCATGATCCGGGCTATTAATAATAATGTCTTGTCTTAACCTAACAAAACTTTTGGCCCGACCCGAAAATCAAACCCGAGACCTCTCGATCGGCAGTCGCATACAGTAACCGCTTGACCAATGAGGCAGTTCACCTATATTCTGCCTTCTGTGGGTGAAATATCAAGATCTATTTTCAATTCGATCTCAAATAGTATTATGCTTGCACATTGTATAATGAATCAATCTATAGTCGATTAAGCATTGTTATGCTTATATTATGTTACAATTTTATCCAATGTATATTGGCGGTCTGTAAAACTGGGGCAAAAGAGGCCCTGTTTTTCCCAGACATAAAGAGGATTATTATAAATTTCACGTGTGTTTCTTTTAATCTGTTACAAATTTAAAAAAAAACAATTGAAAACGTCATGCTTTTGAAGTCGATTTAAAAACCTCTTTTATATTTCGAATCGAATATGCTCAATTCACTATCAGCTATTACGACCAAAGATTATAAATATATCATTTACCTACAGTATACCGTATGACTTAAAGATTCGCTAGTTGTATTTTTTATGAGAATTAATACGTTACTAGTTGACAGGTGATTGTTATATCATCTACATAGTGTTGTTATATGCATACATAGCCAATAGGTACAGCCTACAGTAACTTGGGAATGTGAGTCTGAATAAATCATGAGACATACCGCTTACCACTAAAATATGTAATAGTTTTGTATAACTTGAACGCCTTGGGCGGGCGGCACACTAAGTACCACGCGATATTTTATTAAATATAGTTACTCGGTTACGGTGTGTTATCCAACATAGTTTGTGTGGTTTTCCACCTATTTGTGTAGTGTCCAGATAAATGTTAATGACTAGGATAACTTGTGGTACGCGTTACATTATTTAACTTCGTGTGTGCCATGCTCAATGTATTTTTAATGTTCCGAGCTGTACTGCCGACTTAGTTTTTGTCAAGCTAATAGCTGTATTAGTGTTACACATTGGCTTTCCGTAAACCTCTTTCTAATGTTTATACTTTGTTACATTTATTATTTAACGCATTCATAATAGAATGCTTCTGCTGTACTATTGATCTGTACACTGAAAGTGTTTTGCAACACATTATACTCATGTAGACTTTAAAAAGGGTTTGGTCTGACGATTAGCAATGCACCCGTAATTTTTGAGTTGTAGATCTATCTGGGTAGTGTGATTTTTAAATTTAAATAGTTATAATTATGTCCGTTCGTCCATGTGGTGACTGATTAATAGTCACCACCCCTATTCTGTGGGTATCATAAGAGGAAAAAAACTTGAAGAAATTTATCCCGACTGGCCATAGGGTATAGTAGGCCTAAACCTCCTTTCTCAAGAGAGCTCTATGTCAAATAGTGGACAGTCAAACATTGTTTACCTTTACGTGAAAATAGTTTCAAACATTTATTTTAACATAGGTTAAAACTAACATTATATTAGTTAGATTTTTAAACTTTCTCTACGTAAAACCAATGTTCAAGGTACTGAATAAGCAGACACCCTAATTACTCAGTACCTTTATTTCGTAGAGGGTTTCGTAGTATTCGTATTTCGTAGTAGTGTCGTAGTCTTAGAGACAGTGTCTCTAGTCGCATCAAGTATACTTAAAATAGAAATCAAAGAATGATTAGTTCGATAGTGATACACAAATTAATTTAATATCAAAATTAGGTTTTGACAGGAGCTCCATCTATTAAACCACTGACTGTTACTGTCCATATTTATTATTTACCAGCCGAGCCGGCGAACTTCGTACTGCCACATTCATTTTCGAGAAAATCTTCTGAAGTACTGAAAAACTTCATTTAGTGAGTTCGTGTTAACTTGCCGCAGGACCGCAGTGTATACGACTAAGTGGACTAGTGACTAAGAAAATATACTAGCGGCGGTTTCCTTTTTTTTCTATACAAAAACATAAAAAAAAATTATACAATTTGGTGCAGTCGGACATACATTTTTTTATTCATTTTTATTTATATAGAAGCTAAGCTCATGAAATGTAAAAGTGAATATCCAATCTAATAATTTCTGGCTTAATTGCTATTTATTCACAATATCTAATAAATTAGAGTATACTTTAGTATTCTTTATTATTATTCTTTAATAGTATATATTCTTATGGTAGCATACGTGACGTCATCGTTCTTTATGTTGATATCCTGTCCTGTTTGATAATATATGTGTATTAAGTGTAATAAATGAAATGAAACCTCATTACTAAATACCAGTTAAGGTAAAAAAAACTCTTTATTTAAACTGCACTGCACGTCTGCACGGTTGGCCTTAAGAAGTCGTCACACCGCTTCCGACTGCACCAAGTGTTGTGGGTTCAAATCCTACATGGGACAAAAATATATGTAAAAATTTAAATAATATGTAAATAGGATTTTAATAAAGAGAATAATAATAAAAAAGAAAGAAGGTGGTTCGAAATATTGACCAGTATTCCAGTACCATATTACGCTTTTAATAAGAATAAAGCATTTAGAGAATCTACCCATAGAGACCATGACAATGTTACCCATGAACGCCTGCAACACCGAACTTAGAATTCTTTGCTTTCGTAGTCTTCAACTCATACTACTTTATCTTTTCTGCTTCAAATCTGAACCAGTATATGTCTACATGATTGGCCTAATGATTTAAAAGTGTGTGGGTCCGAACCCCACAACACTTTGTTTCGTCCATTTATTGTTGTTCTGGGTCTCGATACTCTTTATGTACGTTTTAAGTATATTCCTAAAGTCCCCTGCGACAAAGGTTGTATATTCCTAATGCAGCAGTTGACTTTTAAAAAGAAAGTATATTCACATGTCTAGTTAAGACGGCTTACTAATAGCTTGGTCTCTGTTGAAGTATTTTATCAGTATTTCATACTAATCTCACAAATGGAACGGTTATAAAAGCGTCTAGAACAGATACACATTTCCAATTTCAACAGACAACCACACCAATAATGTCACTGTCATGAATTCTAATATCTAGAAATTCATGTTACATAAGAAACTATAACTGAAAGGGATAGCAATATGACAACATCTAGAATAGATTTCCAATTTTAACAGACAACCACATCAATAGTAGTGGTAGTCAATTAAACTCCCAACGAGACTTTATCGTTTGAAACAACTAGAATTGAATTCTAAATACAAATGACTACAGGACTGAAGGACCAGTGGCGGTTGTAGAAGCTCATAAAGCTTTTAAAACAGCATTCCAATTTTAAATGACTGCGGGTTCAGCTAGTTGCTGTCAGTTTCGAACTGTCAACTAATGCTGGGGACAGACATAGATAGATGTGGAACACAATTTGCACTCGGAGCTTAAAGTTTAATTTAGTTATATTGTCATTAACAAAAAACGCAAACGTGTTTTGAGTGCACAGGCTCGGATTTGGAGGTCTTCATTTTTTTTTTATGGTACAGGGGAAAAACGACCAAATGGATCAGGGGACTTACAACTCAAGAGTCGTAAGGGCGTAGCCGCTGTTAAGTCTTATATAGACGATGTTGACTTACCAGAATATACTGACTGCCTCGTTGGCGCAGTGTTAGTATACGCGATTGATGTGCAAGAGGTCCCTGGTTCGATTCCCGGATCGGATCAAAATGTTTTTATTATCTGCAAAAGTTTGTTTCGGAATTTGGGTTT
>PKRV01001717.1:269162-292000 GCA_003709505.1 Hyphantria cunea | reverse complement strand
ATATAAAGTAAAATATTTTTTATACACTTCTTAGGTAACGACTCCTTTTTTTACGTGTGGAAACCCCCTCGGGCCTTCACCCCACGGTGGGCCACTCTGCGCCTGAGACGGGAGGGATCCGGGCACCGCTTTCTTACGCCTACGACTATTTCAGGGACAAAACTAGAAGATTACTTGAAACATATTTTTCTCAAATGTTTTGTAGGTACAAATGAATGCAGATTATTTTGCTTTTTAATTAGAAAATTATCTTAAAATTATCACTAGAAAAAAGTAAGTAAAATTGTATGTAATAGATCGTTTTTTTTTGCGTATGTATCAATTAAATACCATACATTACAAAATAATATTATATATAATATTCTAGAGTACTCCCGCATTAAAGTATTTTATTATTCACCTTTTTTTTATTGAACGATATAAACCGGGCCTGTACATTCCACGTTCGTTCCTTTTTCGATATTCGCATGCTGATCAGCTTTAGCCACTCGCTGAGTCCGTTTGCAAGGGATTAATCGATTCTAAATGTTTTATTTTCACCTGTTCATTGTGACACAGGTAATCTCTTTGTACTTCCTTTGGTGGATTCCTCATTAGGTAAATAAATTTCACTTATCACTTTCACGTTGACATCTTTACCTGTATTAATTGTAGATAATTTGCTAGAGAAAAATAATGGTAAGAAATGGTCAGAAATGGTAATATGGTAAATGGCAATTTTATGAGATAGGGTGTTACCCATCGGGAATCAAGTTAAGCATTCTTAGATAGTTTCTTTCTGGAAAATGGTTTATATTTTTCAAAACCGTCTCAGGTAAAAATATAGTAATATTAGTTTTAACCAAGGGAACATAGGCATGTGCAATAAATACTTATCCCCCTGGACCACACGTATTAAAATAGTTCACTGTAAGTAATTAATTAATAAACAAACATCGTACTAATGAGTTAGTGGATGTTCTATGCTAAAAAGTAATCGGCACTAAAGTACCCAAAGGCATACTCCTTTTTGAATTAAAAACATTGCGAATCATGCTGCAGACCGCACGATCATTGGCATTCCTTTGTGTTTGAATTCGATTAATCAATTTAAAAAATAAATAGTATCTGTGTTCCTGACATACCAATTTTCCTGTGCAATCTGAGTTGACACTTAAGACACTGTGGTTTATTTAGTCCATAATTCGGAAAGAAAAAACCGTCATCTCTGGAGTACATGCACTTTACTTTAGATTTGATCTTATCTACCTACTTTTGGCAAGACTATTCGAAACGGAACCAGATATAATGAAATTTTATCCAAATCACTATAGATGCCCGCCGGTCGAATGCGAGTTTTTTTTTGTACTTTCATCACCAGGAAAGGATTCTGCAACAGGATCGGGTTTATTGGATTTCAAATTCGTTATTTCAAGTGCCTTTTTCACTTTGGAGAGGTGCGAGATTTTTTCCGTGGTGGACACATCGCGCAATTGTAACTATATTGCGTTTTTTCGAGTTGACAGTCGTCATTGGAGCGGGTTGGTCACCAAACGGAGTGTTTTATGGCTTTTGTAATAATGCGTCTGTTGTTTGACAGTGTACCACTAGTGCGGGCATGCTCTGATTAACTGTTGTTCCCCACTAATATCCTGTTTAATTTTAGTTGTCTGAAGGATTTATTTCTCCATGAAATGCCTTTCTCTGTTAATTTACCAAATAATCTGTGATATTGTCTGTGCTATGGAAAAAAAGTAAATTTGTAGTAATATATAATATACAGTAATAGTTATTAACTGCCTATAAAAACATTGGTGAAATTAAAGAAAGGTATATTTTTGAAATCACCGAGGGTAAGCAATGACCTGGATGGGTGACCGCTAGTGGCATGTTACCATGAGCGTCTCCGTGATTCGGAGGTCATGTTAAGCAGTCGGTCTTGGTTGTTTTCATACGATAACAGTCGTGAAGCTTAGTTTGAGGCCTTTGGGCGGCTTAAAAACATCCAACGGCTTGATACGTAGCCACAACATATTCTTGCCAGTCCCCAACCCGCATTTGGCCAACCTGGGGACGTATGGCCTTAACTCTCTCCTGAGAGGAGACCCGAGCCCAGCAGTGGGACATTGTGGATTGTTGATGATGATATGTTAGAAACACTTTCTTCTTTTTTACTGCAACCTAGCCAATTAACATTCTGTTCAAATCATGTTTTAATCGGTCGCATAAGAAGTAATTTACGTCTTCGGTTTACTGTGCAAGATAAACATAGCTCTAATGGTCGATACCAATAGCTTGACGGTATTGACAACTAAATTGAGATGTCATTCATAGAGATTTGTTAAAGATGTTTAGTGGTCATAACTTCGTATTGAGACCAGTGTTTGCATGAGAACGTAATTGGTTTGGACGTGATAGATTCGCGATTGGAACGACATTCAGTTTACTCGTTTTTGCGTATGTTCTAAAGTCAATTTGGTACGATAGGAATGTAAGAAATGTAATCCGAGTCAGAAAGGTTGGTTGGTCTATAAGACTATTTGTAAAGGATATTTTACAAGATGCAAGTTTCTTATAGAAATTTATTTACTACTTACATATATATATGCACATAATTTCTAAAACGTCTATTGGTTTATTGGTTTTTATAACCGACCTCGAAAAGAATCTTTGAATGAAGAACACAAACCATTTTCCCAAAAGAAACTATCTCAGAATGCTTAACTTGATTCCGATGAGTCACATCCATTTTCAATTCAGTTGGATTTTCTTTTATCTTTATTGAATCAGAATCCTGGCATTTATAAAACGATTTGAATTGATTTGAAAATTATATCTATCTAGGAACAATATTGGACTTGAGGCTTAAAAATTAACGAATGACGAATATAATTTATTACAATTCATCATAGATGTTCATCGACCTTGAAAAATCTTTCGACAGAGTACCGAGAAAACTGATTTGGTAAGCATTGCGTTCACAGTCTGTCCCGGAACATTAGATTCTAGTTCTTCAAGACATGTAGAAAGACACTAAGACGGCTTTGTCGTCAGCCCTGCTGGCATTAGCGAAGAATTTGAAGACAGTGTGGAAATGCACCAAGGATCGACATTGAGTCCGCTACTGTTTAATATCGTCATGAACTACGTCACCAAGGATCTCCATAAACCTGTACCGTGGACAGGTTAATATGTAGACGACATTGTTCTCATTGCGGAAACGATGCAAGAGGTGCAATCCGACCTTATTTTGTGGTGCAAAGCCTTGAAACGAGGAGGACCGAGAGTGAGCATATCTAAAAGGGTAGATATGCTTTGCTACCTATCCAATCCGTCGGCCGGTGTAACATAGCCACCGTGTATAGGAACGGCACTGACAAAGAAGAATAAGATTACAATTCATAATGGAATTGTAAGTCTCATTTGGGCCGTCTTATAGTCTAGTTTCAAATGTTTTAACTATAATTTCGGTACTAGCAATTTTCAATTAAACCATGTATATATGACAAAAAAAAACGCAAAGAAATAAAAATCGCTAACAAATAAACTTACATGTAAAGTTACAGGCGTATTATTACAAAATTATAATACATATCATTGAGAAATTTCTCTGCATTTCTCGCTCATAAACTGTCATTCATTAGAAGATCCAAATCACCATTAAATCCTGAATACGGAATTTAATAGTGCTTTGATTTGGTATTATGCCTGCGGCAAGTATATTTCGAAAGCTTCCAGGAATTTGTGCTCGAATAGCAAACTTGCCAAAATGAGTTCACAATTATACACTACATATGATTGTGTTTTAGTGTCTTATTATTATCGTCTTACTTTTTAATTAAATATTAGTTTTCGACCACGGCTCTGCCCGTGTGTATGTGAAGCCTCAAAAATCAAAGTATCTCTATGCCAAATATCATTCCAATCGGTGCAGTGATTTAACCGAAGAGCCTAACAGACAGTAATATATATTTACTTTTGAATTTATAATATTAATATAAATCAATTATGTATTAGCACATTTAACTCATAGTAATAATACATTTAGAAATATACAAAACAGTGTACTTTTAAAGTTAAATGTCGCTCAGCGAGCTATAGAGAGGGCTATGCACGGCGTTCCTCTAAGGGACCCGACAACCAACCAGGGTCATCGAAATAGCCCACAGGATTACCAAGCTGAAGTGGCAGTGGGCTGGCCAAATTTGCCGTAGAACCGATAACCCCTGGGGTAAACGAGTTCTTGAGTGGAAACCGCGTCTCGGCAAACGTAGTGTAGGACGTCCACAAGCCAGATGGAGTGATGATTTACGCAAGACTGCTGGCAGGTGCTGGATGCCAGAAGCCGAGGATTGAACCAACTGGTGTGTAATTGAAGAGGCCTATGCCCAGCAGTAGACTGCGATAGGCTGATGATGATGATGATGATGTGTCCTTTTAGAACAGTAAGGAATCATGTACATAGTTAGGACTCCAAACACAAAATTATCCTTAAAATGTATTATGGAGATGTATAGCTTTGTGCATCTAACTTTTAATCAATTAGAAATATTATTTTCTAATAATAACAATATTCCAGTATTCTATATCGCACTACAGTGAATTAGTATTTTAGTATAATATTGTATAATAGTATTTTATTATTTCTTACTAACTGAGCCTCACCCACACAATATCTCTGTGCCGTGTTACCCGCGGTACAAAGTATGTAGCCATGTGTTATTCTGATGTATTAGCTATATTATTGTGAAGTTTCATTAAAATCCATTTACTCATTTTTACGTAAAAGAGTAACAAACATATAAACTTACAAACTTTGGCGTTTATAATAAAAAAATAAATAAAACAAATAAATAAATAAGTACCAAACTAAGCAGAGCTTGTACTATGGGTACTAGATGACTGTTATTAATACTTATATATATTTTTTTGTAAATACATACATATTATACCACTGCGCCACAGAGGCAGTATTAGTAGAATTAGCTATTGTGCGAGACTTTGCACTCCAAACATATAACCGTGTCTGTTTTATTTCATACAGCAGGTGGAAGCATCAAACACTTGTTTTATTTTTCTTTTTAAAAATATCACTTAAAATAATGATACAAATAACTCATGCTTTATTCATTTTTTTGTCGGTTGTGTACTCATTTAGTCAGCCTTCCGTCATCTACGCTTAAGATAATCATACTCATTTAAATTAAACTGTACTCTGTTTTGCTTAAAGATAACCTCAAAGGCCCAAAACAAACATTATATTAAAAATAAATAACGCTGTGTAAACTCAGTAAACAATAATTTCTTTTACAGCCAAAACCAATCCATCAAAACATATTTTATCTCCTCTGTACAAAAACTCATAAAACACTGAACGAAAAATACGTGAAAATAAAAACGTTACGAATATTAAAAGTTTCACAGCCGCCGATTAGCAAGCGTTTAAATGGCGAAAATTCCCGAACAAAATATTGGCTCGAGTTGTGTTATCTTTAATTTGTAAACCAATAAATGTTAATACATCAGTCCGGAACATGGCAATCGAATTGGCAGTTCAATTCAATTTTTCACGTTGCGAAACTAATTTGCGAACTATACACGTCGCTTTTGGGCCCGGGTTTTGTTACTACAGTAATTATTTTGTTTGCAAAATGTTTTTCACGTGGGAATCGTGACGTGTTGATCTGTGGTCAATATTTGATCACGCACCGTGCTCGCTCGCCACGTCCTGCCACTTTGCGTTGACGTTATTTAAATTTTATTCATGGTAATTTCCCTTTAAATTTGTTGATTTTTATACTCAGTTGATTGACAAATAAACTTACAGCTTTAAGTCAGTTTATCAGCCACAAAGTTCATTTTTGCTTCACTATTTATGATGTAATCTATAATATCATGAATATCTACAAATTCTCTCTAAAGCAAGAGAAAGAATTGCTCTTTAATAATAGGAGCGATTCAAGAGTTGTCTTCTGCTTTACAGGACAAAATAGTGTAGTATAATTTTTTATTACGTACTACTAATAATACTAGGCAGTATGTAAACTTTATCTATCGTCTCCATATATATAATTTCAAACACGCTGTGAAAATACCCATATATTTGATAGGACAAGAGAAAATCACAGTTCACGGGGTTTTATTAAAAGCTAGCTGACCCGGCGAACTTCGTACGGCCATATTTACATACCTGTCTCAGCTTCCCACAGGCAGTGTCCAGTAACGGACAAAAAAAAAGACTTTTCCCATTCGCAAACCTTGTTTTAACAGTAACGAACACATGAAAAAAGTAATATTTAATTTCGTGCACTCGATCGGAAGTTCGGCGCGTACATAATACATTTCGGCGATTCATTTTTATTTATAAAGATGTGTCCTCTTCAATCTCTTAGACTTTGTCTACGTTTAACCAATCGCGTAGCGTAGATTGCTATAGGCCGGTACGAAGATTTGATAAACAACGTGACAAAATTGAATTTCTAGTAACTTGGGTTCGGTGAAAATTTTTAAGAATTCTTTGTACCACGGTATTGGTATTTTTTAATGATATACAAATATAATTCGTTTAGTTAATGTACGAAATTCGATCAAAGTAGCTTGCAATGAGAGAGACCTGTATCCAGCAGTAGACTACAATATTATTTCATTAAAAAATTATTGATCGTACTATATTATTTATTTTAAGCTCAGTTATACTCAATTCGCGAATAACTGAGCTCACAATAACTAAAGCACACCTCATTCATGTTCATATTACATGCCCAGTACTCTTCATACACAGCTAATTTTTAATATACGTTTGTTATTTACAACATTATGATTTGTAACACAAGGTCAGAGTGCGAAATAAACAGGTTCAGTGTTCTATGTTCAAGCTACAAGCACTTTCAGATTTAACCCATAAGTGCTTTACTGATTCCAATGATTCAGTCAGACGGTGACCCGTCGGACTGAATCGTTGGAATCAGTCAGGTAATCCTGATACAAAGTGATTTCCGCACCCTATGGTTACCTTCAAGGGACAAAAGTACGCCTTTTGGGCCCTAAAGGTCATAAATAATAAATTCATTTCTTAGTACATATATTGTACCCTCTAATTTTTCACACATTTGAGGCTTCTAAATAAATAAATACAGTATGCTACAATGTTTAAAAAATAACTTTTAATCATCTGTTAAACAAATTCACTGCCTCAGTGGCGCAGTGTTAGCATATGCGACTGCTGTGCCTGAGGTTCTCGGCGTTCATTCCCGGGTTCCAAATGTTTGAGGCACAAATATTGTAATAAAAAAAAATAGGACTTAAGTATATATATTAGTTGTCTAGTACTTATAGTACCAAGCTCTGCTTAGTTTGTGGCTAGATGGCGTTGTGTCTCATTATTACATTTTATTTGTTAAGTTTAGAGACTGCCAAAGTGACTCTACTCTGCCTAATACAAGAGTGTGAGTAGAATCTAAGACTTGTGGTCACCATACTTATTGCGAACGCAGTCAATACAGTACGGTGAGTCACATTATAGCGGGCTAGTGAACTGCTTGTTCACGCCCCGCTTAAGGACCTGGGATCATAGTCGGAGGGAAACACCTACGCCAGATTAAATAGATTGGCCTAGTGGTTTCAGTGGTCGCCACACTGCTTCCTACTGCACCAAGTGTCGTGGGTTCAAATCCTACATGGGCAACACTTTGTGTGATCCATAAATTGTTGTTCTAAGTCTGGGTGTACTTTGTGTCCGTTTCATGTATGTTTGTAAAAATCCACGTGACATAGGAATGTATATTCCAAATGCGGGAGTTGTCTAGAAATATATATATATAAAATAAAATATCTTTTTACAAGAACTGTTCGTTTAAAGGTATTAGATTGTGAAAATATTACCTATTATTTTACACTTGCTTTTATCAATTAGTTGTTTTATATTACTTCTACCAAGAAAAGAGTATATATATATATTTTTTTGACGACTCCCTCATTAGGAATATACATTCCTGTGTCGCGGGATCTTTACAAACATACATGAAAAGGACACAATGTACACCCAGACTTAGAACAACAATTTATGGATCACACAAAGTGTTGTCCCATGTACGATTTGAACCCACAACACTTGGCGCAGTAGGAAGTGGTGTGCCGACCACTGAAACCACTAGGCCAACCGTGTAGTTAAATGTTCCTGTGAGTTGTATTTATAAATCTATAAAAACTTGAAACTTATATTTGGTAACTAGGAACGTATGTACATATATGGTACAAAAAATTCGTTCTATTGATTTATTAAATAAAGATAAATTTATATGATAAAAGTGGATATAGAAGTACAGTATACGTCGACACGTCCATTGCTTTTCGCGTGTTGATATATGGTTGCAATCAACGCGACCGTTGCACTTTAAACATTTAACAACACCATATAGATTTCATTTTATTACGAAACTCGGTAGTAGCCCACACCAATGAATTATGATGCTGTGAATAGTTTACACTTTAAACTTTTATCAATTTATCGTAACTATTTCACAATCAGGACGCTGCAGTCTGACATAAGTATTTTTTAAGACATAGGGTCAAAGATGACGGGTCATGTGTTGAAAAAAAGCTACCATCGCCCAAAGACACCCTCCAATTTTAGAGCCAGGGGTACGTTGCCGCCTTTTAAGTGCTTTTTATCTCTCCGTATTACCGACTCGGTGAAAAATTCTTTTGTAACCGGTTGGATGCGTTTAAATTAATTATTATTTTAAATTCAAAAGCAACTTGTCTGTTCGTTCGCACATCGACACGGCTGAGCTGATTTTAGTGAAATTTGTCCTGGAAATATTTTAATTTTTGACGAAGGGCAAATATTAGGAGTCTCTTCGGCGCGATAACCGACATATACTTCTGTAAAGGCGCGATTAAAAGCGAGTAGTAAAATAAAATAACTAAGAGTGTAACCATTATTTCAGACTACCAAATAAAAATAACAGAATGCCGTCAGTCTAATTGCAGAATCCCCATTGCAACCAGACATTTCACAATTGTATTGACCACTGTTCAAAATAAAACCTCGTTGATAAAACATGCACAGAACACCAAATTTCATAACCGAGCTTACTTCAATTGAGTGTTACACTTGTTCACGTTATTTTTTACACCAACGTTTTGATTTTCATCCATGTACCTATATAATTAAACAAGTTAGGCGTAATTAGGTTGAACACTGTACCTACACTAATAACACGGCCCTTGTACGTATATAAAGTTACTAACAACTTATACATAGGTTTTAATACATTTCTCGATTGGAAGCAATCTAATTACATCATTACTTGTGTAACCATTTTCCACGAAGAAGTGAAAACTATTACGGACTATTATACAATTACGATTTTAACCAAGAAATCATTTGATGTAATTTAATAAATATTGCACTAAGACACGACGAACCAAAATCAGAAACATATCTAATGTTATGGATATTTTAATATATGCTAAAAAGCTCAAATGGAAATGGGCAGGAAACGTAGCGAGACTAAGAGAAGACAGATGGACCAAAAGAGTCACAACGTGGAAAGGCCCTGTAGGGAAACGCCAAAAAGACAGACTGCACACCAGATGGGAAGACGAAATAAAAGAAACGGCCGGCCCACAATGGATGAAGGCACAAGACAGAAGCAAATGGAAATCCTTAGAGGAGGCCTTTACCTGAGAAGTGGGGTTCTTGCGAAGTTTATTTAAATTATATAATGTTGTGGCAAGAAATATAAGGCTTTTTTACTTTATTTTTATTTATTTAAATATTTTATTTTAAAACAATACAAGATCTGACATTTTCTTCATGAGTTACCCCGATGTGTGTAAACTACCTCATCTAGATAAATACAATATAATTACATTGATAAAAGGTATAATTTGTCAGTTACCTTTGAGCATCTGTTGATTCCATTTTCTTATACAAGGGTGGAAGTTTGTTCAATATAAATTTTATTGACAATGAAGTCGAGTATTTCTTTTATTTCATTTTGAAATTATGTTAGACTTTCACAGGGAAGTTAATTGTTTTTCAATGAAAGTTTCTTTTATATTATACTCCAGCTTTTGCCCGCGGTTTCATTCGCGTAGAAGTAGATATTTTCATCCCCTATTGTACCTCCTTAGGGGTGGCATTTCAAAAATTCCTTTCTCAGTGCTCACTTAGGTTATATAAAGAACCTTCACACAAAATTTTGGGATAGCAGGTTCAGCCGTTTGGACTGTGCGTTGATCTTTGGGTATCTTAGTCAGTCAGTCACCTTCCTCTTTTATGTAAAATATATAGGTTTAACAAAATAGTTTGGTTTTAAACTTCAAAACTATTGTAAAATAAGTATATATCCATGTAACAAATAAACATAAAAATATTTCATGGTAAAAATTTGTACAAACTTTTCTCAAGAATTATTAACCATTTTTCATTTAGTCTGCGATAAAACTTTAAATATTTTTAATGATGGTAATAATATTTAAATTGAAATAAATTATGAATGTGGGAAAAACTAACATTGAACACTAAATACAAGAGAATTTATATATAATAACAAGCCTTTTGAAATTCTGTAATATATTTTTAAAACATGCCTAAAGGAATAACTGGATTCTGATCAGGTGATGACCTGATGGCAGGCGCCCGCAACTCAGGAGATATAGAGACCAACTCACTGGGAGATGCAACTCACTTTCTAAAGCGGGACGCGTCTGTCCACTTGGCCTAAAACACCGAATTTTTAACATTCAATGATGCAGAAGTACCTTAATACCCAGCCATGTGGGTCTCCATGCTGCATTGTCTGCATTCGCAATGAGCATGGTAACCGCTACTCTTGGATTCTATACATGTTTTCCATCAGGCAGAGTAGAGATCCTTTGGCAGGTTCATACATACAAAAAAAACAGTGTAATACATATCACCCTTAAATTATTTCTTATCAAAATAAACCACTGTCAACCCTTTATATTTAGTCACAGAATATATAGCAAGCTAATTGTCGGTTATGTACGTATCCATTATCTGCGGATGCTTTCACACCAACTACACCGGCAGTGTATCATTAAAATGAGTATTAATAAACTAATGTATTAACTGCTACACTTAATATGCATTGATTTAGAATGTGTTCGACACAATGGAAAAAACAGAACGTACATTTACGTGTGCTTGTAGCCACAGTTGTACTTATGTCTTTTTCTAAATTTTTCACAGTAACAACTTTTAGAGGCGCTCATAGCCCAGTTGCACTCGGTGATTAGAAACAATCACCGGGGATAAGCAAAGACAACGCAGTCAGTACCTGGATGGGTGACCGCTGCTGGCATATTACCATGAGCGTTTCCGTGATTCGGTGGTCACATTAAGCAGTCGGTCCTGGTTGTTGTCATACGATAACAGTCATGAAGCTTAGTTAGAACGGCAAGATACGTAGCCACAACGTATTTTTGACAGTCCCCAACCCGCATTTGGCCAGCGTGGGGACGTATGGTCTTAAACCTCTCCTGAGAGGAGACCCGGGCCCAGCACTGGAACATAATGGGTTGTTGATGATGAAAAAACGACTTTTAATCTTTATAAATATAGATTAGAATATTCAAGTAACGAAAGAATTTTACGTTATGATGAACCCAATTGTATTTTTTTTTTAATTATGTGTCAGCTTACAAGCACTAAGTACTAAGCACAGGCTAATAAGAATCACAGGATTCTATTATAGTTCCCTGAAGCGTGTAGACATGGTTTAGGTAACCCGAATGCGGCAGGCGTTCCAATGGTTTTGTTAATTTTTGTACATCTTTAACTATTTTTTACTTCAATAGACAGTGTTCACCCATAGTTGTACGCCTAGATCTCCACTAAACATTGTGGATAGCATTAAACTTATTAACTACTTTAAGCCATTTTCTTCCTATCATCAAAACCGTTAGTAGGTCATACTTGTCGAGGCCATATTTACACAATTTTTACCAACTTTTTTAAGACTTTCGCTTCTAAAACTATATATACATATATTGAAATAAAAACGTGAAGTGTGAACCGCATCGCGAGCATATTCAGTAATATTGTACACCCCGAGTGAGTATTTTATCGCTCATAGTACATCCAGTTGGTTAATGAATTAAGCCAAGCGAGGGTGAAAACAATTTTGTCCGTACAACAGCGATAATACGAATTTATTATATCATTTAAAACGTCGAAATGTTAATAAAACTGTGATAGGTAGGACACTATTGGACTGCCATCCGTTTGTGAAGAGGGTTTAACTTGAGTTATTAGCAACGTATATGTTTCCGTGAAATTGTAAATTGTCGAAAGATTGTGGACTGTAACATACTTCCTACAATTTAACTTATTATTTTTTAGTTATATTATAATCTATCGAAGGGAAATATACATACATACATATGAACATGTACCACAAAAACATAATCTTCGTTGTTTCGCAGACGGGTAAAAATAAATGAACATTTGTTTTAGGACATTTGTTTCTAAGCCCCTTCTTCGGAAATGAAACTAAAAGGTCTCGCAAGTATCTTAAGTACTCTAATAGTTAATAAAAACTTAAGGAGAATAGGAGAACTTGTGTTATTGTAACTTGTAAATTATATTGTCATATTATCGTAAAATTGTAATGTATCATCCATGTTATGGACAAATTCAATAAAAAAATTAGATAAATTATATTGTTTAAACTATTACCTCCAAAACATATTTTTTGTACACCACACCTTGAACGTTGATACTGTGATTGTCAATCGGCGGCGTCGCAGGATAAGCGTCGATAGCGGTTTAAAATTCGTGTCAAATTAAGCCATTGTGTGGATGTGCGGGTACCGCGGCGGGCTAATTGCCCCGACCAATTACCGCGGCCCGTATCACTGTTAGTTTACGATATGTGACAACTACCGCTTTTTTCACCGGCCCGAACTAAAATCTGTGCAATACCATCTGCCTATTCCGTTATTAAAATGGAATCAGCGATAGTTCGCAGTGAGTCCGAACGCTCTCTACCAATATTAGATTATTACAAATCGAAAAAATGTAAAACATCAAAGCTTACAGCGCATGTCCTCTTTTATTTGTTCGTTTTCATTTCAGAGACTAGGCTATATCCTAGCTAGTGTCACATGCATAAAATACAGGTAGGTACATAGATATGTACATAACAAATTCTGCACACAGACTTGACTTTTCAAAAAGGAATGGTCATTTGGATATTGCGCGTTATTTCATTAGCAACACAAAACTGATCCCTTAGTGTTTTTTTTTCTATGTATAACTACTTTTTAGTCCCAAATACTACTGATAAATTGTAACCTATAGACATATATAATGATGGCTAATGAAGTGAATATGAAAAGCTCTCATTAAACACGAGCTAATCGTGTCTAGCAGATTGCGCGACAAATACGGTAGCCACAACTAAATTACAAGCGGCCCCCCGCCTCCTAAAGCGCCCTCCAACGCCCCTACCGTGGTTAATTGCCAAAACAATTAAACCATTTATCAACAACACAAAATATAAGTGTCCGATTTCGTTGAACATAAGCGGCGCGCCCTATGCTGTCGCGCCCCTCATTACTTCGTTGTCCGTTGACCGGCCAGTCACTATACCTTACATCTTCAAATAGAAACTACCATTAAAACAGTGGAAGCGATGATTCGTTGAATTTAACTTTGTAATTAGTTTGTCGATTAATTGGCGGATATATTTGCAGCGCCCACTTTGATAAAATTGATAACGTGTTGGACATTATAGTTTTCTTTCATTCTTGAAGTTCTTTTTTATTATTTAGTAGGCAGATAAGCCTCCTTGCCGACTAGTTTACTGTTCTACTTAAATTCTACGTACACATGGAAACCGAAGTTTTAGTCCTTAGTAGGTTTTCTATAGTTCCATACATTGATAACAGTATTGCTAAAACATTAGTGAAAATGATCAATCTCAAAAAACACCACATTTCATCAAGGGTTATTCGAGCTTTAAGGACATTAACATTTTTTAAATAACACGTATCGCAATTAAGAGAGAACAATTTTTATCTGATGGTGTTTCAATCATAAACAAAACCAAATACAATAACGTGAAAGTCACGTTAATCCGCCCCCTTTCAGGGAAGTCCCGCGAGAAAGCTGCCATTCTGTTTTTCATATCTATTTTCAGTTGAATGGATTAACAGATATTATGCTTATACAGTGGAATACATTTCTGCATACCCACAGATCTTTTCTGGTATGTTTTTAATGCACTGTTCTGAGAAAAATAAATAAAATAAGCATGCAAATGAAAATTACAAAGTACTGTACTAAGTACAGAATAAGTTGTGAACCTTTATATTTTTAATTGTGGACTACGTTAACGCTGCTTTGTATATTTTAATGTTGAGTTCTCAACATTAAAATATACAAAGTTCAAATTTGAAATACTTTTTTTTTCCTTTATAAAATAAGGTCCATAAACGGGAATGGCGAACGGGCATGCTAAATGGCAATGTGGCACCGCTGTAGAGGAACGGGTGTCATGTCCCTCCAACACAAAGGAAGGATCCCCCGACCAGGCGAAGTGA
This sequence comes from Hyphantria cunea, assembly GCA_003709505.1. Lineage (NCBI taxonomy): Eukaryota > Metazoa > Arthropoda > Insecta > Lepidoptera > Erebidae > Hyphantria > Hyphantria cunea. The sequence goes on along the minus strand of PKRV01001717.1, from coordinate 277,444 downwards.
TCATGTTTGGCGGGCACTAGCCAACGCTAGATGTTGGGATGTTGTATATACGCTTATTGGCGCGAGAACTTCTATTGCGCGATGTGGGATTGGTAGTTTATTCGTATAGTACATTACTCCGTAGTTCAGTGTATCTGCAGTAGATGGTGCTGTAGTATGTTTCTGTTGCGCTGTAAGTGGAAGTTAAAAGAAAATGAGACATTTTTTTCTCTTTTTTGCGCTGCCAAGATATATGTGAAATTCGAAGTATGAAGTTGTTTCATTGTTTATTTAGAAGGTAATGTGAATATCTATTGTTAAAGGGAGCATCGACCTGAATATCCACGCATAGAAATGGTAGCAAATATCATTAACATTTCCCATGAGTTATTCATGTTCCTCCAAACACAACGAATATTATTCTGACATTATCTTCAATCGTCATATTATACTGTACGTGAATATCTTAAAGTGTTGTTAGAGAAGATTACTTTTCAATATAATTTCTATTCAGTAGTTTTCCTAGTACACTTCTTTATTAATACAAACCATTTTCCTCAATTGCCACAGTTCAACTCCATTAAACTCTGTAGCTGAAAATTGATTTTTATCCACTAACGTGTAATTATGTCATAAATACACACATACACATACATCTGTACATACGCACCCAAAATAACACAACAATAAACGAGTTGGTGAGTATTGTCAAAATGTTGTGCTGCAAATGGTTCGAACCCATACTTACCTATCTGCAAGTACAACTGATTACGTCACTGCCGTCCAGAATACGTAATCACATAAGCTAAGTTAAAAGTACGTACCAGACATCAATGAGCGAGCAACCTTACAAAGGTACTTGTATTTTTTCTTTATCATTACAAGGATGTTAATGATATCTTTTAAAATATGCAACAGAAGCGGGGCAGAGCTGTATGAATAAGTTAGTATTGCTATTCCAGCAGATAACGTGTACAATATTATTTCAATATAATATTTATTGACTCTGAATATTTTATGCACTCTTAATGAATTTCAAATGGTTTATTTCATAAGACTAGTGTATCCGAGCGTTCAGATGTTTCACTATATTTCTATTTCAACTCTCCAGAAATATGGCGTACTTAAGCATACAATCTATTTTTTATTTTCTAATAAAATAGGTGTCGTGGAGAATGTCATCAAACTACTCCGAAACGACTGGACCCATTTTTATCAGATTTTGTGTCTGAGAATCGGTTAACATCTATATTTTAAACCTCTAATAAGTAAAGCAACGTTTCGTTTGTTTGTTTGTTTGTATAGTATATAGTGTGTATTGTTTGTATGCAGTTTGTATATTGAAGTCTAAAAAAAGAAGGACTTTTTTGTGTTTTTTAATTTATCTTTTTGGATTTATAATACTTAAAATACCGTTGTTGTTTCATTAAAACAATTGTTTTTTAATTATTTTCTATTCTTTTATTATAGTAAAGCGAATACTATTTGTGTGTACTTAAATATCGCCTATTTTCAATGTGACATATCTAGTATTAGTCAATCTCTGATATTCAGAGCTGACGTTTAATAGGAAAAAATTCCGCAGGAATTAGCTCCAATACTTTATTTTTATCAGAGTGTGTAAGGCGAATATTTAAGGTCACGTTTCTTTTCATCATCATCATCCTCATCATCAGCCTATCGCAGTCCACTGCTGGACATACGCCTCTCCAATTTCTCGCCACTTAGTTCGATCTATGGCTTCTCGCATCCAGCTTCTGCCAGTCGTCTTGCGCAAATCATCGCTCCACCTGGCCTGTGGACGTCCTACACTACGTTTATTAAGGTATTAAGATAATTACAAGCAATTTGATATATTATATGTAAAACAGAGATGTTAGATTGTCATTTAGACCTTTTATGTATGCGCACTCATGTCCTATATTTAGACTTACCATTTTAAGCTATTTTAAGATTCTCTCTAAATCTGGATCGGGAAAAGGGAAATTTCGTTCACATTTTTGGGGTCACTGATGTATCACCTAAATCAGAATTTAAATTACTAGAACCTCACTGGAGCTTTGAGTCTTTCGTGAACATTGTGTGCGTTACCGTCAAAGGATTTAATTAGAAATCCAGGCCATAATTGGACAGCGTCATGTTTGACTTGATGTCTGCACTGTCCATATTTACTTTATATTTGTATTCGTATGTTTGCTTTCAAAGAATTAATATAATGTAATAATTGTTAAAAGGAGATATTTTTTTATTTATACTGGTCTATTTTTATGTTTTTTTTCAAACGGCACACACCTTACATTGCCATTTGATGTACGATTTTAATAATATCTACTATGTTCTGTGGATTTTAAATTTTGTTAAACTCTGCGTTCGTATGTAGTGGATTAGTAAGTCAATTTTGAATCTAACCTCTCTTTGATGCAGATTTTTTCAGAGAGACAAGTATTGTCAGGTGTATGTGTAGTATCCAATAAACCAGTTTAGCCAACCGGACAGGTCGTTTAAAAATAAAAGGAAAAATATACTTACATATAATTCGCAGTTTGTTGAGGCAATTGTAGCCTCGCGTGCGGTTTTATGATTTTTTATCAACAATTATAATTATTGTTATAGGAATTAATTGCGTTATTATGTAGTTGGGGTACCGAAGCAACAATGTTACTAACCGACATTACTTATATTATTTATGATAGGGATGGGTTATTTGTAAACAACAATCATATTTTTTTTGTCTAGAACGAGCCAGACGCTCCAGAGAGAACATTTATTAAATATTAATTTTACTTCGAATACAAATTGAATTGATGGCAGAAATAGTAACACAGAAGTAGCTGGGACTTAAGGGATATTGCGACACTCAATCCATATTTATTTAAGTTGCAATTATTTTTACATTAAATAGGTACAAGCGAAACAAGACTTGTGATACATTGTCTTCTTTACAAGCGCACTATAACTCTTCATTAACGATTTTAACTGCAGAACATTAATATAAATTTATGATTAATAATAATCTAGAGAGGCAGAAATTTTTCACAGTAACAACTTTTAGAGGCGCTCATAGCCCAGTTGCACTCGGTGATTAGAAACAATCAGCGAGGGTAAGCAACGGCTTCGCGGTCAGTACCTGGATGGGTGACCGCTGGTGGCATGTTACCATGAGCGTCTCCGTGATTCGGATTTCACGTTAAGCAGTCGGTCCCGGTTGTTATCTTACGATAACAGTCGTGAAGCTTAGCTGGAGGCCTTCAGGTGGCTTAAAACATCCAACGGCAAGATACGTAGCCACAAAGTATTGTTGCCAGTCCCCAACCCGCACTTGGCCTTAACCGTGGGAATGTATGGCCTTAAACCTTTCCTGGGAGGAGACCCGAGCCCAGCAGTGGGACATTATGGGTTGTTGATGAATAATCTAACACCTAAAGTAATCTACTACCAAACTAAAAATAGATTATTATTAATAATAAGCATATTTCCAAAATATTAATGTAATAACATTTCTGACATCTAATACACGACGCCATGTGGTTTCTAACTAAGCAGAGCTTGTTATTTCTCGGCAACTGCTATAAACAACACCCAATGGTTGCCAGCACCAGGTCATTAAGAAAGACCACAGATCTACCAACTCCCATCATTACGACATCGCGATAATTATACCAAATATTTCTTTAAAAAATATAATTATACTATCAATCTAAAATTAAGTCAAGAATAAATATGACGATACTAAAGGAAACAGTCAGCTACAGGGCAAGAGAGAGACGACAATATGTATCTGCAGCAAAAGATTTGTCTAGTTTAATTAAGTATCTCATATAACCAACTGTTCAACTCATAAAGTGTTAAATTCGTTTTGATTTCAACTCCCGTAGAAATGGAACTCTCCTAACTATGCAGTATTACTTCAATTGCAGTGAAATTATTTTTATTATTTTTATTTTCTTAATTATGTGTCTAATTCTTCGGAAAGTATATATACGGATAAAACTTTGATGTATTATACTCTACTAGGGGTCGCCCGCGGCTCCGCCCGTGTATGTATTGGTTAGCGCGGCAAATAGTAGCCTATGTGTTATTCGTAATCCGTTGAGTAGGTTTTACGTGAAAAAGTAACAAGCATCCATACTGTGGCAAGTTCCACATACAGCGCAACAACATAAAAAATATAACAGCGCCATCTACCGAAGAAACATCGAACTACGGAGTAACGAAGAAAACTAAGAAACTACCAATCCTAAATCGCGCAGTTGAAGTTCTCGCGCCGATTAACATATATACAACTTCCCAACATCAACCATTGGGCAGTGGCCCGCCAGGCATGATCACCTCGCCTGGTCGGAGGATCGTCTCTTTGTGTTGGAGGGACATGACACCAGTTCCTCCACAATACTTATAAACTTTCGCGTTTATAATATTAGTAAGATGGTTATATTGGGTGTATATTGCCTTAATTTCAAAGACATAAACTTTTTCAAGACTTCTTGTAATGTAACTCGTCATAGTGGTTTTTTAATCTTTTAGTTATTTCTATGGTATAAGGTATACATGTGGACAACTTGCATTTTATACTCTCGACCGTCGGCACTTGATGGAGTTTGTTGCAATACATTCTAGAATCATCAATAAAATACCCGTCAGGTGTAAACATAAATTAATAAAAAAGTGGAATATGTACAAGTGATTCTAATTCTAGAATGGACAGCTTAAATCGCATGTGCGTTATGGCCTTAGATGTCTTCTGCAAACTTATTGTTGGGGCTTCGATAGCGTCACTCTAAATACAAACTTCATTTAACCCAACATCGTTTTTCTTAAGACCGTATTAAATATAAATATATTATTTTATTTCATGTTTAATATAAGTTGTTTTGGTTCTCTTACCCAGTATAAGTGATAAAAAGTGTAAATAGATGAGTAATTAAATCTATATTATGCAAACCAAAAGGATAGAATTGCTATATAAGTTCGTATCGTTTCTAAATAAACATTTAACCCCATAGCTACATTAGCTTTAGACTTTGTATTGTATATATTTATTCAGAATAAATTTCTTATGGTGTGTGAATATTTAGAGGCTGTAAGTAAATAACAGACAATAATAATGATAATTATCGAAACAAAACAATTAATAATGACGAATAACAAATTATAATATAAAATACCGATGAAAATAAGAAAAATAGGGACAAAGTAAGTATCAATCAATTTTTTCATAGTCATTCATTCATTCATTATCAAATAACAAAACAATGTCCAACAAATGTCAAAGCAAAAACAAAAATTAACAAAATATATTTTGTTATGTCAAGTGCCAACAAAAATAACAAAATTCCTATGATGTTACTGAATAATTTAAAAACAAAACACTTAACCCCTAAAAAAACAAAAATTTGATATCAGTTAAAACATAAATTGACAGCTATGTGGTTCAGAGATCATCAATAAAAAGGAACATTTTTCGAATAGAAACCTCTTTGGGTTGCTAAAAAAATCTTTTATGAAATACCTGTTTTATTTCTAATGGCAGTTTATTGTTACCGATCTGTAATATCTCTCTCTGTAATTCACTCTGCTTTACTCCATCAAGGTGTGGTATACATTGGGTACTTAGATCCTTTCTCCTAGTGCTCTCCCTTATTCGTCTTTCATCTTCGTTTTTGTACTCATATTTAGTTAAGTGGGAGAGCAACACCAAACAAGCAACTGTCAAGAACTACTACTACTAATGTTTTTCAAGGATTCTGCTGCCGCTGAATGCTTGTGTAATCACTTGCTGACTGTTGATCCACGACATGGAACTATGTTTAACTGGTTTTGAAAAGAAACAGGTAGTTTTTTAATAGCATCATTAACATCATCAACAACCCATAATGTCCCACTGCTGGGCTCGGGTCTTCTCTCAGGAGAGGGTTAAGGCCATATGTCCCCACGCTGGCCAAGTGCGGGTTGGGGACTGGCAAGACAACGTTGTGGCTACGTAATCTTACCGTTGGATGTTTTTAAGCCGCCCGAAGGCCTCCTACTAAGCTTCACGACTGTTATCCTATGATAACAAGCGGGACCGACTGCTTAACGTGACCTCCGAATCACGGAGACGCTCATAGTAACCTGCCACCTTTTATGTATTCTCTGATGTTTTTATATTCAATTCCTCTGGCTTAATGTAAAAATTAAAGAAATGTATGATGGTACGTAGAAACGCCTGGTATATGACAGGGTTATTCTACATGTACATTCGTATTATTCTACATTCATACATTTCTTTTATTATTGTTCTATTTTTGTTTGGGATTTTTTGTATACAGTTTCATAGTGTCTAAAAAATTTCGCTACTTGTCATTTTAATACAATCGTCTCAAATTTGAACAGTTCTTTTGCGTCATCGCTGTTTCATACCGATAGAATTTTGTGAAACATACCTAAAATTTATATTTTTGGGTGTTTTAGTTATCCAATTTTTATTTGAGAATATTTTAGTTCCAATATTGGTTGATGGCAAAGACAATGCTTAAACTTTTTCATCGTAGACTATAGCGTATATTTGCTAATAGATTTTTTACATGTTTACAACAGTTTTGAAGTTCAAAAAAAGACATTTAAAATACGTCTGTCTCTTGTTCATATTTGGTGATTCATATTCAAAAAAACTGTATTATTACTTCTCGCGTTTCGTCTGTTCCCAAACTAGACAGAGTCAGAGTGTACAAATAGTAACCACCACATTATTACAATCATATTATTCTGAATAACTACAGTACAAAAAAGGTCTGTTTACGTTGTATACATAACTTAGTTGTTGATTTACTGTTGATGTGTTGCACCTGCCCGTCCGTTCGTTGACACGGTGCGGTGTGACAGTCGGCCGCGCTTGGCCGTCTCACGCGATCATTTTCTCTGCCGTATTGAATCCTAGTTATTTTTATTGTACCACTTACTCTGAATGAATAGCTGATAATAACAGTATCAAATATATTTTAAGACCGACCATGCATTTTTGTTAGATTATTGTCTGTGGAAATTAATACTACTATGGTAACAAAATATATACGTTATTCATTACGTAGAATAAAATCCTTCTTAGTGCTAATTAAATCCTAATTCGACCAACTGACATTAATTACATTTGTAATCGACAAATGTGAACTTGGGTTAACTCTAAATTTCCAAAATGAAAAGCGAACTAATAGGCACGTTGCCAGTAACCAATAACCACTAAAATTATGTATTTATCTGATGAAATGTGGTCCATAGAGTATAAAAACCGTATTTATTTCTATATTTAAAGTGAGATTAATAGTTAATTAATAAAAATAAAATTACAAAATACAGCAATTCAACTTAACAAGGCAGATGTTAAGAAGAACACCAATCAGAGCGTGTTACGTCACTTATGTATAAAGATCACTTGTTTCGCTATAATCGACGATCACTTTACTATTTTTAAAAGCTAGAATTGACACTGGTTGACAAATAGTGACGTCGCATCTGCGACGTGACTTCACAAACGAAACCATGACAATACCGAGCGTTTTGGCGTGAATTTTAAACTTAAAATTTAAATCGCAACCTTTTCCCACTAAAACTTAGTTTTGTCATAGAAATGTAACTGTTTTTGACAATAGGATACTTCCGAACATTACATATTTCAAAATTAGTCATCATGCTTATTCTACTGTACGATAAAATACATATTTTTTGCATTTTCTTGATTCCTTTTTGACACTTTTGGCGTGGTAAAAAACCGTTTTTTACCTCGCCTAGATACACTTTTGCTGATTACCCATAAAACTAGCATTAGTATTTATTTTAGTCATAATTAATGAAACCTTAAACTGGGCTCCACACTTAACTAATCTAACTTCTCGTGTACGTAAATTAGTTTACATTTTCAAGAAACTTAGAAACAGTGCAGATTTAGATACATTGAAACTGGTTTACTTTTTTTTAATGGCAATCTATAATCAGTTACTGTATTTGTGTATGGGGTGGATGTCCTAAGACCGTATCGATGAACATAGAAAGAGCTCAAAGAGTGGTACTTAAGATTATGACCTCAATGCCAATTAGATACCCAACTAACAAATTATATGCTGACACAAAGGTGCTCAGTAAGGAAACTTTTTGTACTACATACTATACTAAGAAAACACACATCTGATAACCATGATGCCAGGTTGATCGCCAGCAAACACAAAACCACCAATATATTCAAAATTTACAGACACAGATCCACATTGGCAAAAAGGCACTATAACGTAATTAGCACGCACTTATACAACACATGTAACAAACAACTAAAT
>PKRV01001717.1:196653-268344 GCA_003709505.1 Hyphantria cunea | reverse complement strand
CTCTCGCTGCCGGCCGTAGTTCGTTCTATGGTCGACGGCGAGGAGGAGGAGGAGAAGAGGCGGCCTGGGACGCGGTGGTATCCTTCTGCGAAACCGTCATCTCGCAGAAGGAGGCTGCGGAAAGGGAGAGGGAGATCCTGACCTCTCTCTCAGTCCGCAGAAGGCGCACCGGGCGTCGGAGGAGGGCATACGCTGACCTCCACCGGCCTCCCTAACTGGGTCCAAGGGCGGTGGACTTGGGGATGTCCATCGCCCCCAACCAACCGGACCCGAGGTGGCGGCGCTTAGTGTTCCTGTGCGCCCCTCTTTGAAGTCTCGAGGGGAGTCAAATACCTCACTCCTCTCGCTGACGAGATGTGGTCCGCAGCAGCGGGCCGGCACCAGTCGGGGATTGCGGATGCCTTTTAAGTTCCCTGGCTTAGGAGAGAGACGGAAAACCGGGGGGTTTTAGTCAGTAAAAGTCTGACAGACCCCTTCGCTCTCTCCCCAGAGCGGAGGACATCCATGAGGATTTCCCACCGTTAATAAAAAAAAATTAAAGGACGTATTAAGGATTCTGAAATCTATATTTTAAATTCTCGGAACTTGTTAGCGTAATAAGTACAAGTAAGTTTGATTCTAGAATGCATATCAAGGATTAGTTTATTGGTAATAAGATTGAAAATTAAAAATGTCTACCAGCAATAATACTACCAAAATGTAATAGAAACCCCTTTTAAAGAATGAATTCTTAAAACAAGCTTTTGCAAACTAATGAATAGTGATATTATCATAGGTTAGTCCTTTAGGTCTAAAGAATGAAGCCTTCTGAAGAACACTGGCAGATATAGGGCACCTCTTCACATCAGCATCTTACAATATCTTAACCTATTTAGTGACATAAGAACAACTTAGATATTTGTTTTCTTTTCTTTTCCGACTACAGTCACGGGTAGATTTGGTAGTCTATGTATGTTTGTATGTTCTACTGTAGCGCCTACACTACAGAAACAATTTTAATGGATGAGGTGTCAAAAGATTCGTAATAACGACATAGGCTATATAAATTAAAAAAATAAATATTTCGGACATCTAACACACAACGGTACTGGACAACTAATATAAATACATAAATACTTTTTTTTTGTAAATACATATAAATTATACATAGAAAATACCCAAACTACGCAACAAATATTTGCGGATCATACAAACATTTGGTCCGACCCAGGTCAGTCAGAAAAAATTGTAATTGTCAAATTGTATCGTATGTAGTTTTTACGGAGTCAGATTAAAGTTTATTGAACTTATTGCCGTACATTACGTGAACAACTATGCAATATCCTTTTTCTAAATATTTTTCTCTTTTTTTGCAGGTAAGTACTTCGACGAACATACATTTCGAACGTTTCCTGAAGACGTAAGTACGAATCCTAATTGGTACACGTAGGGCCCTAGTGTGAACCTATATCTCATAAGCTCACTCACGACAGAGATTGTCATACAAAACTAAATACACAAAATATTAAATGATCGATCATACACATACCAAAACGGATAAAAATCAAAATAAATAATCCTAAAATAATATTGAATAACTAAATATTTCTTCATAAACATATGTAATTTATACATTTATTTATCATCTGTAATTGATATGGCCTTTAAACACTATTACTTTCAAATTAACCTTGTCAAAAAATATAACTAAAAAGCTACAAAAGAGGCACGATCATTCAAACAATGCGTTCCCACAAATTGCAATCACGTGTTCTCGTAGATCCCACAGCGGTGTAGCGTAGGTGTACCCCTCATGCGCTTAATAAGACAATACCTACAGTGTTCGTTCACAAGTACCTCTATTTTCTAATGGAGCGGTCCGAACGCATCCCCCAATTAGCTCACCACGTGTGAAGTTAACTGAAGCAAAGCAGAACAGACAAAAACTCACTCCTTCACTGGAACGATCGATCGTGGACATAAAAAGAACGATACGAAGTGCATCGCCTTTTTTCGAAATTGGGTGGCGTGGGTGGCACCGAGGGTGTCGGGGACCGCTACCTCCCCCGCAGAGTCGAGTGCTTAACGCGCCTGGAAAGTGCTTTTCGGGTGGCCGGATGACAGAAAGGCGTCAACGGTGCCTACAGTATCTAGGAATTACCTTTGAGAGCGGTTCTTGACGACACGAGGGTGGCGGCAACGCGTAGACAGGTCATTTATATGTTGTAATAAGCTATGTTTGTGTAGCTTCTTAACAGGAACATTTTACTCTTCTAATAAGTTAATTTCAATTAAAAAAATCATTTTAAATCTGTTTTCTCGAATTTATTATATCAGATTCTCAATATCAAGAAATTAAAAGAGAATTTGAAATCAATTATCTTGAGACGACATTAAAAATTTATGTTAAGCCGAAAGAAGTCGCGTTTTATTCATCAACAATCGCATTATAAAATTAAAACTGAATACTCATTTACCTAATTAGATTCGGGATAACAGAAAATATGATTAAAAAAATCCGCATTGAAAAGTACGAAAGAGGTAAATGTCCGCTATTCCTCGCAGTGTAATCCGGTATTAACTTCACGGAGTTGTTTCGGTAGAAAAGCTATTGGAAAATTTCTTTTACCATTGATGTTTGGGATAGATTTGACTAGCAGTCTCAGTACTGGTAATTTCTTGATTCGATCGTCAGATTGGTAAATAAATGATAAATGATAATTATTATTTGTATCTATTATATTAATAGAAAATAAAGCTGGGATAATTTTTATAGGTAAGTAGGTGACTAGACAAAAGAGAGACCGCCAAAAAAAAATTCACAAAAAAAATTGGGTTGATTCACCCTTATCATTTAGGGGTATGAAAAATAGATATTGGCTGATTCTTAGACCTGCCCGATATGCGCACAAAATTCGATAAAATCGGTCCCGCTGTTTTGGAGGAGTTTGGTAACAAAAACCGCTACAAGAGAATTTTGCATATTAGTTAGCTGAACCGGAAAACAATGCAATGCCATAAAAAAAATTATTGTGGGTTACCCCTATTATTTAGGGATATAAAAAATAAATGTTGGTCGATTCTCAAACCTACCCGATATACACGCAAAGTTTCATAAAAATCTATCCAACTGTATCGGAGGAGTTTGGTTACAAACACCGCGACACGAGAATTTGATATATCCTAAAAATAAATTTAAATTACCTATAAAACAATGTACTAATGTGTTAACATTTTTTGTATATATCAAAGAAAAAACCGGATAATTACTGTAATTGTCATTACAACATTGATTCTAAAAATTATTATACTATATAATTATATTAAATTATTTCTCAAAGATCGTCGAATAAAAAATCATCATAACTGTTAGGCTGATATTCCACCGACACCGACAGACAGTGGTGTCCGGTGGGATTTACTCAAAAAAAACGTCAGTACCAAAGTTCCGTCAAACAAAACAATATAGAACAAAAGAACATTTTTGGGTTTATACACTAGTTTGAGAGGGGGTGTGTGGAGGCGAACCANGAACCGATAACCGTTGGGGTAAACGAGTTCTTGAGTGGAGACCGCGTCTCGGCAAACGTAGTGTAGGACGTCCACAAGCCAGGTGGAGCGATGATTTGCGCAAGACGGCTGGCAGGAGCTGGATGCGAGAAGCCATAGATCGAACTAAGTGGCGTGAAATTGGAGAGGCCTATGTCCAGCAGTGGACTGCGATGGGCTGATGATATGATATGATGATATGATAGAGAGTATTTTTATTTCTTGTTTGCGTGTGTACACCGAAAGGCGTACGATCACATAGCACGCGTAAACATTTTAAATACCAATAATTCTGATTTGCTTCATTAATCTTTTCTTCATACCTTTGAAGAAAAAACTGTGTAATAAGTAGTTGATAATTTATTATAGGCCGTTAACACGAGGCAGGTGCGAAACTGCCGCTTTGATGTACATAAAAAACATTTTTTATATAAAAAGAACTTAATTCAAGGGCCAACTGATACAAAATTATATATCCTTACCAAATACTTTGCGGTAATTTGTCCACGCTATGAAAACCCGGTTCAAAACATATCTTATAAGATAGTTTTATTATTGATGTGACAAACGTTAAAAATCTCTAAAGTAGAAATAATAAGTAGAATAACATTATAGGTTTTACCTATTGGAAACATTTTGAACCCCTGACGCATTGACATGTGTGTGGCATCTTAGCTTTCAAACGGCTGGACCGATTTCGATGCGGTTTTTTCATTTGAAAGCCAGCTTTTTTTGTGGAATAGATGGCAAACGTGCAGACGTATCGCCTGATGATAAGCGATTACCGCTGCTCATGGACACTCGCAACACCAGAGGCGTCACAAGTGCGTTGCCGGCCGTTGGGGGATGGGAAGGGGGATGAGGGGAAGGGTTGGATTATGGGCCTCCGGTATCCTCACTCACTCGGTGAAACACAGCGCAGGCGCTGTTGCACACCGGTTTTCTGTGAGACCGTGGTATCACTTCGGTCGAGCCGGCTCATGCATGCCGAAGCGTGGCTGTCCCACGATAAAAAACTCTCACGATAAAAAACTCTAATACTCCCACGATGAAAAACTCTATAACTCAATGTAGCCATTTATAAATATTTTTATCCTATCTTCTTTCGTTTAACTTTCTGCAACTATTTTATTTAATAATCATTAAGTGTATCAAGTATTAAATGCTCCTGTTCATCATTTTTGTTTAAGAGGGGGTTAACCGAATTCACAGAGTATTAATTTGTGTACCACAATATTTGTTGAAAGACCGTAAAAATTTGTCTACTTGTTTGTAAGTGTGGTTTTTTGATTTTAACTGTGGAACGAACATTTTCAATAAATTAATTAAATTCTGTAATGTCTTGGTATAGTGTAATTCAACACGCATCATTGTTTATTCTGTTATGGCAAAACAGCTTTTCACCATTGACAACTCTCGCACATCTTTAAAACACCGTTAATAAGTAAAAGCATTAAGTAATTACATTTAGTATTAATATATTATTAAGAAAGTCAGACAGCAGTCTATCTACAGAAAAAAGGCAAAAGGTAAGAATATTAAAACTTTAGAAATAGTTGTTAAATTACTTTTAAATAACAAAATGCAAACTGCACTGTTTTGTATTAAACAAAACAGTTCCAACTGCATTTGATAGCAACCCCGCAACAGAAAACCCACTGTAATACAAAAACGTCTACCCCACATGATATAGTTTTTGTACACCATTGAGTAAAAGTACGAGAATAGCTCCAATTTAAGCTTGAAAAACGTGTGTCGGCGTACCAGTGGCGGTTTTCGTCATTCTTTTCTCATTGTCAATCAATGGGGGCTTAGTGTGAGTTTATTTCACACCAACCCGCTCTCGGCGACAACTGCATTTGGCGTTGCAATCGGCGAAGAATTCAGTGCAGGGCAATCTTTATGCGAATGCAAAAATTATTAGTTCTTATTATACCTGTACCCTCTAACAAACACATGTTTGTAACCAAAAAAACGAATAATTTGTTAGATTGTCCTTGGTGTTTTGTTTCAAGAGGCGAATAAAAGAGAATTAATGCATAGTCGCTAATGAATGATCGCCCAATTTCATGTACTGATAGTGATATCAAAAATACAAAAAGATACACAAAGTCGTGAGTATTACTATTCATTAATTTAAAATACAGACATTAGTATTTTAGATACACGAAGAAACAGTGCGAAAGTGTAACAGTAATATACACGAGTTAATGCACATTAGTTTCAATACTAATATGTCCAGTCTATCTGTGTGTCGGAAACCACAATGTGCCTGAAGTGGGCCGCCTCGTTCGTCTGTAAGACCGCCGGATATTCTACGTCCCGGCCCGGATTCAAAGGGATACCACCAAAGCTACTGGCAAACCGGAACCTTAATCTAAAGACCTGACTTGGCCGGTATTTGCTCGTGTTAATTTCACACATTTTCTCAAAGATCTTCGCTTTAATCAGTAGGAGAATTAATGAATAACGCTTTACAGGCAACCTTTTTATCCTTTACTGACTTTACAAAATAAAGGAGCTTATTTTTCGATATTTTTGTGTATTGCGTGATGTCTATTTATTCCGAACACAATTTATTGTTTCGGTTTTTTGTAAGATTAATTACTTTCCAGATTATATTTTTTGGCAATACAGGTGTTGGCATTTTCTATTAAATATAGGTTTTAAGAATATAAATTGGAATGCACTTTATAAGAGTATGGCTATTGTTTGATCAAACATTTATATACATCATACATCTGACTTCCTGGTTTAATTTTACGACCTGTGCAAATGTGCAATCTACGAAAACTTCTTTCATTTTTTCTAAAGTGGAGTTGATTTTTAGTTCACATGTAAAATTCGACATTCATATAAAAATTCAAAGTCTAAATTCAATGTGACACATCTTTCCTTGAATCAAGAGTATCGTCTTGTGAGCGCCGAGTTTTAATTTAATGAACGATGTGGGCGGATCTCCGCGACCATGATGTATTAAGCTAACAGGTTTAGGTAGGTAATTTGTTTTGTATTGCATTTTTTTAACGTTATCGATAAACGGCTTGTCATCGTGTAGCAACAATGTAAACGGTCGCTAAATAACCTTCCGTAATTACTAGTATACCGTTTGACTGATAGTGAACACACATTTGAAAAATTAGTCGAAGATTGTTATCCACCCGATATTCGATTCGTGTCGCATTAAAGAAATTATCGCGTGATACGAATTGTAAGTGTCCTGTAAGTAGAGTTTACTGCTAAATTATATTTATTAAACGTTAATTGAAAAATAATCAACTATGTTGTGCAGTTACGAGAAAGCATTTGATATTGTGGTTAATAATTCAATTATTACAGACAGTTGTTTTTATTATTTGAGTTTCGACTAGCCTTCTGGTCTAGCAGTTAGTGAACCTGAATGCTAAGCCAATTCAATTCCCAACCTAGACAAATAATTATGTGATGAGTATATATGAGTATGTTTGCTGATAATCATATAGTTTGGTAGGCTACTATAGCACAGGCTCTGTCGAGTTTGGAATTAGATTGCCGTGTGGGAAATGTATGAAGTTATTTAATAAAACTGCCGATATCCGTTGGTGTAAACAAGTTCTTGAGTGGAGACCGCGTCTCGGCAAACGTAGTGTAGGACGTCCACAGGCAGGTGGAGTGATGACTTGCGCAAGACAGCTGGCAGGAGCTGGATGCGAGAAGCCATAGATCGAACTAAGTGGCGTGAAATTGGAGAGGCCTATGTCCAGCTGTGGACTGCGATAGGCTAATGATGATGATGATGATTAATAAAACTGCAGAATTGATGCTAAGCGATACGCGATTTTCCATCTAAGTAAATCGAGCTGAAATTTTATATGGCAATGTAACGCCTGCCCCGCTTGATTTAAAATGAAATTTTGTGTGAAAAGAACTTTCCAGAAAAAGAAATTACACTTTGGAGATGGGATCTTGTTTGTGGTCTAGAGTTTCAAGTATTCATGTGCGGCAATACTTTGTTACTTATCATTAGCTGACCTTGTACTTCACAAAAAATCCATCCCCACGACATTTAAAATCCACAAACAATAATAGAACATCATTGGTATTGTACAGTCTCTATCAATATATGTTACTTCGTAGTAGTGGACATATTCGCATCCTTATAACCAACTCCGCCGCAAAGAGGCGGAAGTCCCCCATTCCCGGTCATACATATGGATGTACATTTTCCACATCACAATTACATGTACTTTGTGCATCACTAACTACGTAATGCCTGTATTTTTATGTTGATAATTTGCTTTTATGACGTTTCTTTTTAACAGACTTGCCTTGAATTCTGTCGCTGCCTGAGTAACGTTGATAGACCAGAACAGGTTCAAGGGTTCGCGTTCTTACACCCCTTTTATGAGCAAACGGGTCACCTAACGGTAGTTACCTGTGCCCAAGAAAACCTGAAAGCTAGAAGTCATATGCGGGTGATCGATCGACCTGTGTAATAAAGACAAATAAAGTTTTTCTTATTCTTTTCTTGAAGAATTATAGGTAGTATTATATTGTTTGATAGCCCATGTGCTGCTTTTGATGTGAATCCACGATTTGCACTTTAAAAGGATACAGGTGGTACCTACTAGGTACTACTACTTACTACTCGTATCTTTCCAGGTTCTAAAGTGCCTCTGTACTGTATAATCTTTTTTTTTTCGGACATTTCAACATACAGTGCCATCTTGTCCCAAACTAAGCATAGCTTGTACTATGGGTACTAGACAACTGATATTAATACATATATACTTTTTTTTGCTTTTGCAGAACACTGCAAACATTTGCAGATCATACAATCATTATGTACGACTCAGGAATCGAACCCGAGACCTCATGCACAGCAGTCGCATACGCTACTACTGCGCCACCGAGGAAGTTAATTTAAACATATTACGTGGTACATTTCTTTTCTTTTAATTAGTAGCGTATGTCAATAGTAGTGTTCACCGAAGAGTAATAAATAAGTATTGACATAATAGCTTATTAAAGGGTTTTCAGTAAAAATATTTTTGATGTCGGCCCTTATTTGTTGCGCCCAGGCCGCTGTGTATATAACATATAAAGTTCAATGTAAAAAGCAATTATTTAATAGTCTTTGTAACGTTTAGTGACATATTCATTAATTAATGAGACATTAGCACAGTTTATGGCTGTTATGGCAAGTGAAATACCATCGAGTCCTTTTTCTATTATTGCATACCTCTTATACTACATTGACATTTAAAATAATCGATATTATTTATGGTGAATTTTATTGAGGAATCCTCACCTGTTGCATTAAGGACGAACGACATCGCGATAGTTCTTAAAATGTTAAGAAAGGAATAAAATATCTCAGCATCTTCATTATTTCTTGGGCCTGACTTGACTGCAAGGCATAAACCACTAGTTATGCGCTCGCCACGCCGCTTTCTACTGCGCTGAGTATAGTTCAAATCCCACATGCGACAACACTTTTCGTGATTCACAATTTTTTGTTCAATTCTAGGTGTTTCATGTATGTTTCTGGGGTCCTCCGCTATAAAATTTCATGTTCCTAGTGCATGCGTTGATTTTTAATTAAAATAGATCGACAATAAAGATATTTTAAACGTAGGAATAGTTAATTCATTTATAACTAAAAGTGTTAAAGATTTGTTGAAAAATTGTGATAGCAAAACTAAGGTATAGAAAGGATTTCTAAGAATTTTCAAATACAGACAGACAAAATCTGATATTTTAAATACTCAAGTAAATTTTATCTATGGAAGAAAATTTAGTGAAGTCAGCTAAAACTTAGGAACAATATGCTATAAAGTTTAACAGAATGTGAAAGCTGCTACATAAACCTATTAGGTAGATAAATTTAGTTGTTAGGATGTTTAGATAGATAAAGATATTTGTGTTTGACAATGTAAAGAATTACATTGATATACAAAACAAAATAATACTTATATACCAGACGATCCATAATAACAATAACGTATTGTATACTGTCACCGTATAGTTGCTTAAATCATCATCAGTCGGTATAATTAAGTAATAAATAAAAACCAAGAATGGTAGAGTTGGGAGATAAATTATATCTAACTGTCGCTACGAATAAATCGCAAAGTTGGTGAAAGAGAACCCATTGATAAACCAAAGAGAATCGCTCCAGCCGTTTCTCGCAACCCACTGCGTCTCAAGGTGAACGACCCTTACTTACCCGCCCGCCCGACCACGTGACCCGCCCAACACTTGAGCTAGGTCAGGGTCGGCCCACGACATCTCCACCGACTTACGTTGACCTCCCGCCGGATACAGCGTCACCCCACACGGGGGCCACTTCTCAATGGGGGCTCCTCGCCTTATCGCGCCGTCGACCCTCCCGATTTTTCCGTTCGAATAGTTTCTGATACGACCGATGGGCCACGTTCGTTGACCTCTACATGTTATAGGTCAAGGATAAATTCAGTTAAATGGATGAACATACCCATCAGAAATTTATCTTTTAAATAAAATAAGTATTTTTGTGGTGTCCTAATAAGTCCAAATAATGTCCAATTTATGTCCAGATAATATATTAAGGAAAAAGATCATTTGATTTTTTTCCTTAATGTTCCTCTTTCCTATAGATTTCGGTATGGGTTATTGCCCAGTTTATAGACATTATACACTCACGCCGTTTTTCCACAAAGAGGCAACGGACCAGCCTTTTTTATGTTTTAGGTGTCAAAATGACTGTGCTCTGCCTGATGGAAAGCATGAGCAGAATTTAAGGGTGATGGCCACCGTACTCAATGCGAATGAGGAAGAAGTGGAGACTATTAATTACCATCAACGGGCATATATTTTGTCACCGAACACATTTTTTTTTTCTTTCTTTTAATTTTCGTTGATCATCCCTTTATTTATCACGTATTATAAAAACATATTAAATTATTCCGGATTATCTGGAAGGTGGCCATTATACCTACTTGTAATATTGCCACGTTATATAGCAATGGCCAGCCTTTAGCTAGGCCTGGGCTAGGCCAGCTTTTTCAGCTAAGCTAATCCAATCAAATACGATATAGACATATTAGTTATCATGGATATACTATTCATTAAAATTAGTAATAAACTTAACTTCGTAAATTGCTGTCTGTTAATTTGCTAAAATCGCCATATAAATGAACATCAATAATCGAAAGTTAAATAATAGTATGGACACATATCTATCGAGGATTGTTACCGTCACCTCTTCTTTTATATATATATATATATATATATACGGGATTGTAATGCTTCCAGCATTATTATAGTTGCATCATTTCTTAATATGCAGGTTTTGATAAATTCGCAACATTAATAGCGCTTAAAGCATGAAAACGCAGACAGCATGACAGCAGAACGAAGTTTTTAAAAATGCACATCATTTAATTAAGGAGGAATTATTCAGTTAGGGGAAAGCAATTATATCTAACACTTACGTAAATCAGTTAGTGTTTGTTCTGTCCTTTGAATGGGTAAATACTTTTCTTTTAAAATATTATTGTTTTCTTTTGAGTGCACGATTGGCTTAGAGATTTAAGCGAACGCCACGCCGCTTTTTATGTGCGTGTTGTGTACGGGATAGCACTTTGCGTGACCCATAAAGTGTTGTTCTGAGTCTGGGTGTACTTCTTGTCTTTTTCTGTATGTTTGTAAAGTTCCCCGCGGCACTAGATTTACTCTTATATCAGAAACGGGAGAGTTCTCTTTAAAAAAAAACTGTGTCTTGGTTTGGTTGAGTTTTCGTTTCGATCACAAAAAAAACTGTTAATGTACTACACTGTATCATCAATTTATTAACACTCATAGAGAAATCAGACTACTAAGCCGTAAATTCGATGACTACAGTCTGTACCTAATACCTGTAGACGTAACTGGGGTCGAGACTTCAGGTAAATCATAGATATGTGGTTAATACTCGTCTTCGGGTTAATTTCCGTAAATAATAATCGCAGGACAGGGTACCTTGAAAGTTACTTAGACATCAAGCTTCACTTAATGACTAATGCGTACTTAGTACCTAGACAGAAAGATTATGAAGCATATGCTACGTATATCAGGCGATAAAATTATTTTAATACGTCGACTATGCGAGTAGAACAACAAATTTTTTTTTTTAGGTCTTCATCTCAATGTTGTGATAGAATTAACTAATCTGGCCTCTTATTTGTATTCAACACTAGAGGAAGATAGAAATCATTGATATAGACCAATAAGAATACAAAACAAGGCTTTAAAAATTACAGAATCTGATACAAGAACTCCTGGACACGTAACGATTTGCATAATATATATTAATGATTAAGGATTTAACCGCAGAGAATTTGTAATAACGGTCGCTTGTAAACTAAACTGTTAATATTTAATTATGGTCGTTATCCGATATCCTTTAATCAAGTTTGAGAAAATACGTATTAATAAATATTCAACTTAGTAATGATTACTCTCGGTATAATTGAAGGCAAAACTGTTTCCAGGACTTTCTAAGCAACAACATCAAGGCTTTGATAATGTGTTTACCCTTTGATGTATGCATGTAATATTGCAAAAATAACTCTTCCCACAATTATTGTCTACATTTGTATGATTGCCTAAGCTATTACAGTTGGCTTAATGTCTCATTTTACATCAATGGAAAGTAGGTGTCAATTCGATCATGTCCTGGGGACATAATTGCTGTTAGTGGGCCTCAATCGACAGCATTACCTACTATCAGCTAGAGGTCCTTTCGCAAGTTATAGGCTATTCTACTCTATCATCAAGTCCGATGGCTAAAAGAAACCTAGCAAGTAAGTGTCCTTCAAATTAAAGGATGTGAATAGATAGCCGCATGAGTATTTCTGTGCATCATTGGAACTTACGGTACGTTATTTTATTGCATTCCTATAAAAGGCTTATACCTCTTAAATTAGTATTCGTATAATTTACCTCTGTTACATTAATCTAAAATATAATTATATCGTTACTGAAGTCTAGTAACACTTATTTATTCATTACTAGTGGTCGCCTAGAGGTCGAAATTCGACCATAAATAATTATTTTAAATTTTTAGTTAAAACAATTGAGAATTTCTTGTATCAAAGGATATTGCATCACCAATTATCTAAGATTTTATAATGGCTACTTTTGACATTCATTATGACAGTATAGACAAAAAATAATCATCTTTATAGTTCAACTTTGACATAAATAAATTTGTGTATGTGTGTCTCAAATGCATGGTAGTTGTGTGTAATGTTTTTAGAGTGTATTAAATGTACTTTATAAGCATTTTTATTGATTTTTTTATTATTATTAAGCGTTCTGCACTTCTTCTACATGTAAACTATAAGTTCGCCAAATTTCCACCACCGTCCGCGCAACTTTTGTGAAAAGGGGTCCAAAGTTTTTGCTTCACCGATTAATATATAGATATTATCAATAGGTCGCAGTGTTATGAAAATTGCTTTACTGTTGGTACAAGAATGATACTGATTAGATATACTTAACATAGATTGGTGTCTACTTGCTACGGTACCCAAGCCTTTAAACGCGTCAACAATCACACAAATAACTATAATAGCAATATATTTTCCTATAACAAGTCTGTGAAAATGTGTAAAAAAAATCTTTGCGGGCAAACAGAGGGTTCTCAAAATAAGAGTTTTTTCGATAGCATTTCTTTCCGTACACGTAGTAAATGTTCGTAAACACAAACACATAACTCTGATTCAATACAAAACTTCCATTATACAAATCCATATTGCAGTGTTCTTTTAAGAAACCACCCACTTACAATAGACATAAGTGTGCGCGGATGAAGCGTGCGATTTGTATAATATTATAATTTTATTATTAATTTAAATATACCGTACGTTCGTACAGTATGCTGGGGCAATTTCATTATTATTTCAATCAACTGAATGTAAATTTATTCAACAATCTCACGAGGTAATTGCGATATTTTCGTCTCGCTCTCTCGCGGTGTCGTCTCTGTCTGGTACACGGCGTTATTCGCGACTCCCCACATTCTTATGCGTTCAATCAAACCTAAGTAGTGGTACGCAGTCGCGACTCCCTACATCTCGCCGAGTCGCATTGTTCCTTCTTTACGTTTTGTTATAAAAATTAGACGACGACGTCCAATCTATGTTCTTGCAGCAAATTTAACTCTTTCGCGATATCGTACACTGAGTACACGCTGTATATCAGCTACTGTCGATAAGTCTCAAATTACGTTCGGTGTACAAACTTCATACTTCACGGAGCCGAAACGTGGACACTTACGGTTCGACTGGTCCATAAGTTCAAAGTCGCTCAGCGTGCTATGGAGAGGTCTATGCTCGGCGTTTCTCTAAGGGATCGCATTAGAAACGAGGTGATCCGACAAAGAACCAGGGTCATCGAAGTAGCCCACAGGATAAGCAAGCTGAAGTGGCAGTGGGCTGGCCACATTTGCCGAAGAACCGATAACCGTTGGGGTAAACGAGTTCTTGAGTGGAGACCGCGTCTTAGCAAACGTAGTGCAGGACGTCCACAAGCCAGGTGGAGCGATGATTTGCGCAAGACGGCTGGCAGGAGCTGGATGCGAGAAGCCATAGATCAAACTAAGTGGCGTGAAATTGGAGAGGCCTATGTCCAGTAGTGGAGTGCGATAGGCTGATGATGATGATGATGATGATGATGATGATACAAACTTTATGCAAGCGTTTAACTACACTCTCTCACTAGCTCATCTTAGAGCAATGATCAAGGAATTCTGTCAAATACTTATGTTTAAATTCCAAGTGGAATATCATCATCTCATTTCATGCTTTTTCCACATTTTAATTTGAGGTCGGCATTAAGTGTACAATTGGGCTCGATTGCAAAATTCGGGAAAAGAAAAATAGACAAAACAAGGGTATGGTGAATCAATCGTAAAGAAGTTTGGGTAGGGACCACAAATGTGAGATGGTAAACGAGATTGAGACTGCAGCTTTAGAATCTCAAACCTAGAGGCTACGAGCTAGAACAGGGTCATCTAAATACACTTGTACATCAAAAGGACCATCCTTTTTTAATTGAATTTTGAGAGTTATTTCTTACGTGCTGGTTTTATTTATTCTTTTAGTTCTCAACTGTCGTGCTAACACCATGCATTTAGGTTTACGTATCAATGAACAGAGACACTCACATTTGTAACATTAGTTTGTGTAGGTTAGGTGGGACGGTGTCCAATGGTCCATATATTACAAACGCCGGTAGAAACTTCGATCGGGCTGTACAAATTCTCGTGTTGTTGCTCGTTACTCGAGATACACGATATCGATGTTTTTTCAAAAGCAATTTTTTTTGTTTTACGATGGCCAGTTATAAATTTTTTAATTATAACATTTTATGAGACACTATTTCCATGTACATAGTTTTAAATTTTGTGAGCATTAATACTCCAGATCTTAGGAAATAAATGTTATTTTTTCAAATACATGTAATTACGATGCTCTATATCTATTCTGTGCTGTACCTTAATAGAGATAAAAAATATCATAATATCAAAATATAAAAAAATTATGCGTAAAGGACGAGTTCCGAACGTTTTACTAATCTCATAATTCCCTACTTATCATCAACAATCCATAATGCCCCACTGCTGGGCTCGGGTCTCCTCTAAGGAGTTATACATATGCCCTATACGTCCCCACGCTAACCAAGTGCGGGTTGGGGACTGGCAAGACTACATTGTGGCTACGTATCTTGCCGTTGGATATTGTTAAGCCGCAACTAAGCTTCACGACTGTTATCGTATGACAACAACCGGGACCGACTGCTTAACGTGACCTCTGAATCATGAAGACGCTCATGGTAACATGCCACCAGTGGTCTCCCATCCAGGTAATGACCGCGCCGTCGTTGCTTACCCTCGGCGATTGTTTCTAATCACCTAGCGCCACTGAGCTATGAGCACCTCAATTTCCTACTTATGTAAATTGAAAATTTCAAATCAAACTGGGGTTCTGTATACTACACATAGCGCATTCAATATATATTTTAACTCTAGATTGCGGCTCTAGATTGAGACCTATATTACAAATATCCTTTATTATGACATTAGTTATTATGACTATATCACCTTATTTTATGACTAACACCATTAAACAAGACTTTGGTTATCATATACATATACATTTAAGAATGCTCGCATATTTATGCAGTAAACGAGTGTGACAAGATATCAGTTTGCAAGGGTGTTTACTTAAGGGTGAGTTAACCCCCATAGAAATTAGTTGTTTCAAACGTGTCGCCGAGGGTGTGGACCCGGGCTTGTTATAAACTTCTACCACTTCAGACATTTGTAAATGATAAATGAATGCTGTTTTGCATATAAGACTTTGAAGATACTTACGCCTCAATTTGTTGTTCAAAACTTGAGAAGGAACTCCAAAACTGACTCAGAATCTGCGTCTTCATTTACTGAATCTATATTGTAGATGTCCAATATAGTGATACAAAAGTACCCTCACCAGTCACCACCACCACCACAATCACCACTTTGAGCTCACCAGTCAAGAGACACAGTATTCTAAAGACGTGTGAAATCTTGGCGCTTAATCCTATCTTAACTCACATCTCCACAACTGTAAAGTACCACATCAGAGATAAATTTTATCCAGAATATAGGTAATAAATTATCCAGTGCTTGTTATAAAGTACGTATATTTTTTATTGTTACAAAATCTTAGAGGCTCCCTACAAATATTAAGGTATCCTTTAAGTAAATTATAAGTATTATTCTTACACTATCTTAGTAATACTAATATTTGGAACTCTTTAGGCCAATATTTTTCAAACTAAAAAAATATTTGCAAATCTATCGAAGCAGTGGCTAATTACTTAGTAAAGTCAAATGACATTGACATTCCAAATGTTATGTACCCAAAATATAATATTTCTTAGCGCATATCAGCGATAACTCAATAGCCTTCCAAAGTGCGGGTTACCGTGCTACATTATTGCATTTTCTGCATTCGCAGTGAGTATGGTGACCACCATTCTTGAATTCTGCTCATGCTTTCCATCAGGCATTTTGGAAGGGTCATACATAAAAAATAATTTACAATAACATAAACTACCTCTGCCCCCCTTCCTAAAACTAACAACCTCTGTCAGCTCTTTCGCATAATTCGAACCAAGACCCCCGCTGAACCTTTCTATTTGTGTTTTTGAGATATATTTACTTAGTATTTCAAAACCGTATTATCAATATTCGGATTAATTTCTAGCAAGTCACAATCTACTTAAGTAGCATGATCCTGAACTGCACTCCATCTAGCGAAATTAACCCAAACTTTCTCAGTACGACCCATCCATTAACGTGCAATAGAACTTCTTACACTGACAATTAAGACCCAATCTGGCTGACTATCTCCTCTCAGGAATTTCGGATAGTGGATATAAATACGTTTTTCTAATAAAAATTACAGTAAAAAGTTAAAACCCAGTTTTTTCATAAGAGTTTTTATTTCATTTGTTTTAAAATTGAATTATTTTGCAATCTATTTATCAATTCTTTTGTTTAGCGTTTGACGACAAAATACACACTGAAAAGTTGACGAAAGTCAATTACCGCTGATACTTTGATGAAATGACTAACATATCTCGGACTCCGCTCAGTGTCAATTGCAAGTGTTCAACCCTATTTGCCCCTCGCACAAAGCTTTGACAAGCCTAGTCATCAACTTAAAGGCCTGCATTAATAGTAATGCGTTTCTTGAACTATAATTAATGGAAAAAAACTAATGTCTTCAAAACGGTTGAGTAGATTTGCAACTTGATCATTCAATTCAATTTAAGAAGTATGCTCCATGAGATCTTCAAGGAAGGACCTTGCAACCTTTTCTATTTAATAACTACGTAACCAGTAAAGAGGCAAATTATCTACTTTAAAAGCTAAGGAATGGTGATCCCAAAACTGTCAATAAAGTAGTAAAGTACTTTTTCTAAAATGAAAGAATATTTTTGTTACAATTAAGTAATTATTATTTAAAATATTTAGTATTTAAAATATGCCAAAGTAAATTTACTTAATAAACCAAAAATATTCAGAGAGTTGTAGGCCAATTTTATTTGTAGACCTACAAAAGGGATGAATGCAACATATAAACCAATAAATTGACTAATCATAACTAACATACTATTAAAATTAACCAATCTTGATATAAGTCAGTTATCAAAAACTTCATACGACTCTGAAGCACTGAAAGAATTCTCTTTTACTTTCTGACAAATTGCAAAAGGAAAATTGATCAATCAATCGTTTTATTGTCAAAGGAACGCTTTCGACATTCGGCCTGCAGTTTATAATCGATTATATATCAAACACGGTCAAAAGACGTTATTTACAAATCGCAGTGCATTCGACCAGTCCACAGCAAATTAAATTCTCGAAAAAGCAAATACGAAATATTGAAAACCTTTCAAGATTTTTGTCCAAATGCACCGACATTTTACTCTATTTCTATTTGTCCAAAAATGTTGCAATTGAATGCAATTCGGTATGGAATATTGAAACCTCAGTGGGCTATGCGGGTATTCCTCATGGCTCGTACGTGTGCACGCACCGCGGGCGCGGCGGGCTGGGGGTGAGGTGCACGGTGCAGGGGGTAGGGTGGGTGACCGCCGCGTCGCCACCACCGCCAACCTACCTCCTCCTTTCCTAAAGCTACACGCAAATACTACGTACACGTTTGCTTGGCAACATTTCATGCTTAGTGTGTACAAATATTGTTCGGTAGTGCAACAAACTATACAAAAGGAATAGCGATGTAAGTAGCAGTTGCCGCACCGACTGAAATCAAACTTAACCTCAATGATTCACATTACAATAGACACCCGCGCCTCGCCCGCCCAATCGACTTGGCTTCATTTCATATGCAATTAAAATTCATGAATTCCTTTAGGAAATAACTGTACTAGAGAAGACAAACCGGGACCTCTTCTTAAATAAATTAGTCTTAAGTTTAATAATATCTATACTTAATAATACTCTAGGTATTATATTTTTATTCAATTTCGTTAGCCTCAATGGGAACTTAATATTCGAATCGGGAGTTCACACAAGGCTTCAAACCTAGTTTCTTATTCTTAGTTTTTGAAATTATAATTTAATATATTACTAACTATTTTGCCCACGACTCTGCCCCTGTATGTTCTTCCTCAAAAACAAAATTATCGTTATTCCAAATTGCATTAAAATCAGTGCAATGGTCTAGTCATGAAATCTAATAATATATATATATAATATCTAATAGATATAGATACTATCGAGTAATAATATTAAGTATGAACAGTATGTAGCAGTAATAGATATGCTACATACATAGCATTATCACATGCAAAAATATTGTTGGACCACCTGACGTCGTTTAATGATGTGGTTAGTTACTTTTGTTACTCGTTTGTTTACACAATTTTAATTAACTCCATATCTCACATTTATGATGGTCTAAATTAATATATTTTAATTTTCAAGTTAGATATTCTCAAGGTTTGTTATTTCTGAACACAAAATGTGTTACACCGTTCACGTATTCAATTATAAATAAGAATTAAGAAACACATAGTAAAGGCTTTCTAAAATCAAACACACTTGTATTTATTCCAATATATTAATTATGTTTTTAATCTCTGATGATGCCAAAAGGGAGAAACCGGTCAGGTATAAATATAATTAATATAGTGCAATAAGTACAAGTGTGTTTGATTCTAGAATGTATTGCAACAAGTTCCATCAAGCGCTGACAATCGAGAGTATAAATAACATACTAAATGATTTTCTTATTTTCAAGTACTCATTGTACGAATTTCTCTTCATGCGAAATCAATTCGCAATGTTATTTGGTAGATATACTGAACAGCTTCTGGTGGCATAAGCACTGTGAGATAAAAGATGGATCGCATTAAGAATAATTTCCAAAGAACTGTACGCGTCGCAACTTCACGAATTTTCCAATCTTTGAACGATATTAAATCCTGTCCAGTGTAATTAAAATCTATAATACTAAGTCACACACAGTATCTTAACTGCGAACGTATTCCGCGACGCACGATAGTCGAAAGTACGATGCAATTCGCGATCGGCTCCGTACTGTCGTCATGTCCGATTGGATCTTTTCCTATCCGATGCTATGCGAGCCGTTTGGTAGTAATCACCCTTAATAAGCGCGTCAAGCGTTAAATGACTACGATACCTGCCTGTCACCTAGAAGTATTCGTATTTGCTTTAAGTAGCAGTAAAATCTTACAGTTATACTTTAGTACAACATTGCGATATGTTATCATGGGAAACATTATTTAAATTGTAAAATTTCACAATGTAATGGTGAAGATATCGTAGCTGTATGAATATACTTGTTAAAAGTAGCAAGAGGGTGATATAATTTTTGATTCCCACGTTTACATAGTGACAACGCACTTCTAACATTTAAACTAATAGACCACATGGTAAAATATCGTAGGCAATAATCTCTAGTACAGAACTGATAATGTTCTCCTAGCCAATTACGGCCACGGAGGGCAGTCTTAATGGAGACCAGCCAACTACGCAGGAGATATTGTGCACAAGTGTGTGCGCAGACACAGGTGCACTCTCTGTTCTCTCTCTCTCGTAATCCGTACGTATCGTAATCGGTACGATAAATCGACACGACCGGGTGAGATCAGGCGCAGGACCGACAACTTTACGTGCTCTCCGAGGTACGGGGTTCAGACCTAAACTTCCAAACTCCGAGCTGTTATTAATTATTTCTATAATCAGAAAAACACTAAGACTTTTTTGGCTGGACCCAGGATTCAAACTCGAGTCTTCTCGATTGGCAGTCGCATACGTTAACCGCTAGACCAATGTACAGAACTACACCAAATACAACTCTCGAATAATTTAAACTA
This sequence comes from Hyphantria cunea, assembly GCA_003709505.1. Classification (NCBI taxonomy): domain Eukaryota; kingdom Metazoa; phylum Arthropoda; class Insecta; order Lepidoptera; family Erebidae; genus Hyphantria; species Hyphantria cunea. The sequence goes on along the minus strand of PKRV01001717.1, from coordinate 247,896 downwards.
AATTGTTCAAGATTTTTGCCTAAGAATCCGTCTCATAATGCTAGCGCAACTATAATCTCAGTTTATTAACTCTCCTGGATCTTAGTAAGTAAAATGGTAGACGCGTTATGACTCCACACCACGCAAGAAATTCGCTCCAATTCGTAAAGCATCGCATCAAATTACATTACAGCTGCTTCCGCGACGTCTCCGCTCGCTTGCACATATTAATACTTTTTGCGCGGAACCATAATCCTTATATTAATATTAAAACTTTCTTAAATTACGCTGCCGTTTGCTAATCTGCCAGTGAAAGTCGAGTGAAAATCAGTCGTACTAAGAACTAGCCGGAACGTTCATACAGACAGGAACATTAATATGAAATGATGTTTGTATCAGTACTCCACAAACATTCTGAGAGCTCTCACAAGCAGAGTAGCACTAATAACACATGTCGTGTAACTTCAAATTTTATGGAATTACAACCACATTGGTTCCTATTAAAAATTCCCTAAAGACACCAAACGAAGCAATGAAACCACTGACGCACATAGCAATACTGGCGGGCGTTATGCATTAGCGCTCAGACGAGGCGGCCGTCAGCGCACGGAATCCCCGAGCGCTTGGACAATTCACCAAAAGGCAGAATCCACAATCTGCCAGTGACGTTCACTCATAAACACTACAGCTCCCCAGGGCTCGCCGCACAAAGTCTGACTGATTCGCAATGCAAAACGCATCGGACGCCCACCTATCTAATATTGTCCGATGTATTTTGAATAATTGCTGGGCAGCAGGCACGCGCCGACCGCTGATTGCATCCACAAAGAGACACAAGGGTTGGGGGGTGCTTCCTAAGGATTTGACGAAACGACAAACGCACTTGATTTTGTGATGCCAACGAAAATCGGTTGCGTTCCTATACCTACGTGGTTCTCATGAATGTACATACGTTACTACACACATTAGTAACAGAAATCGACTTATAGACTTTGTTTTTTTTTCTTTTATGGGTTTGTATTCATTCCCAAAACTGTATCAAAAACTTTGCATTTAAATTTCCTTGGATGACATTTGCCTATTTATTAAGGATGCGGTAATCGTCACACTTATGTACAACCTGTAATATTAAGTGCAACCAAAAAAGACTTGATATATTATAATAATCCTTAAGAATCTTTATTTAATGATGCTAGCAGTACTACTTTATTATATATCGTACTCTGTATAACAACATAATAGTCAAATGCATTTAAATATGTAAGCAAGATTAAATATCGCTACTAAAGAATTCTAAAGTGAGATTGTGCTTAAATTCTTAATGACTTTCAACTCGCAAGGTACATTTTTATTATGTAGCTTTTCTAAACGTTATGATAAAATTCAGTGTGGCGTGAGCGAGCTAACCGAGCCATTTAACACTTAAGTTGGTAAATAAGCTTTTGCAACTACTTTATGATAAAGGCGAGAACTCTCTCACATTAATGAAATTGACGTGACAGGATAATACTACGTATATTTAGAAAGTAGCGTTTTCCTCCTGCTTAAAATAGCAATTAAAACTTTTCCTTGAAACTTTTTCTCTTTTTTATATTCTTATTTTTAACTCCTGGCGCAAAAAGAGAGGTGTTATTATAAGTTTAACGTTGATATCTGTGTGTATCTGTCTGTGGTATCGTAACTCTCAAACAGATGGACCGATTTGGATGCAGTTGTTTTCATTTGGAAGGCAGTTTCCTTGCAGTGGTTCTTAGCTAAGTTTGGTTAATATCGGTCCAGTAGTGTAAGAGTATCGGTTCTTTTCCAAAATGATGTAAGGCATTTTTTGCGTATTTTTACTCGATTAAGTGCTTGCGTAGAGAGCTTTTTAAAGTTTTCATTTAATTTTTGGGAGTAGCAAGATCATCAGTTTTGTTTTATTTAATTATTTAAAATGTAATAGTAATCATTGGCGACAGAGTAGTCACTAACTTGTTTTCCATCTATCTTCAGCCATCAGAATTTTGAATAGGAAGTTGTCAACAGGATTTGACTTAAAATATATTTATTTCTTATTTATCTGTTTTTGAAAAGATAATTTATACCAGCATAATGTTTATAATTTATGAATGTACTCTGTTATTCTCTATTGATAGTAAACTGGAAATATGCTGAGATAATTTTGTACGCTTAATATTATTGGGACTGATAGCAGATCAAAAGCAAAAAATAATAAATATTCGTTTTAAGAAATGGTACCAACAAGTTTATTTAGTAATACACTTTTGATATCATTGTTAAACAGAATAAATGTATTAAACAATACTTAAATAGAGTGGTTTTTAACACATAATTCTTCATAATGCTAATTAATGAAGTTCATTTGTTCATATTGAATACTGAAATGTTCATATTTGCCAAATGAATTAGTTTGCTAGCTTCATTACATTAATAATTCTCAGTATTTTCGTTACCTATACGGTCTGGTATGTCATTGATGGAACGTTTACTTCAATATAGTGTTACCAGTGTTTATAAAATCTTAATTTAAGAATCTTAACTTAAGACACAAAATTTTGTAACAAGAACACTACACTTTTAGTTAGTAAGCAAATTTAATGCTTTACCTTAATACGAAATTGGGGTATATTCACCGAAGCTAATAAGGTTGAGGACACATTATACGGCAGGATGATAGACTCGATTCATGTTTCAAACCAGGTAAAATGTTTTTACTCGATTAAATAAAAATGTGCTTGAAATTGGATAATAGACATAAAAATACCATTATCGACATCAAATACGATAGCAGATAATATGCTATCACAGCTGTGATATACGAAAATCATATCATTTCTGTTTCTTTTCTGATTCGTTCATATTTTTATGATAACATTCTATAAAAATCTTTGTTCGCAGATTTCTTTGAATCAGACCCGATCTATAAACCAACCTTCACCACCTGAACTATGAACAGACCTGAAAAAGTTATAGTATTGTTCTGAATCCTTAGTACGATTTAAAACTAAACTATCAAAGTCTTTGGTCCGCAATTAAAATCGGTTAAGATTTCTTGTCTTACTTGTAGTATGAGTACTGCTATGTTCCCCAACCTATAAGATCGCATTGTGCCTACTGCCAACCATACTTAATTTAATAAATTTTAAAGTGACTTTCTAATAGATAGATAGTGATAGAATCTTTAACGTTTTCACGACCAAAACGTTGCATAGATTTCAATGAGTTTTCGAATGATTCTTGGACGACGAATCAAAGTAATTGAACGATTACTTTGATTCTTGAACGCTACACTTTACCGTGATAGGTACATACGGGTACAAACTAGTACTAAATAAACCAGCTCTCTTTACTTTATTGGATGTATAGATTTAAGTAAATGTGTATCCATTTCAATATAGAAGTTAAAATCTTTCTTCGAATAAGATTTTTTGATGTTGTGCCAAACGGCAATATCGCAATCCGCGAATTTATCCACATGTTCATTTATAAAGCTGATTCGAAAATGAAGTTTTAATTTGATGTGTATTGTAAGAGAATGAAAGTTTAGGAACGTTATTAAACTTTTATTTTGTTATAACTTCTGATAGGTACAATATAATGAGATATATAACGATCGATTTCAAATATATCAGTCATTTTTGCCGACTCTAAGGAAAGAGAAAGCTCTCAATTTGGTTGTATTTTTAATATTTCATTATTTTCCGTTTGCTCGCCGTTTTCATTCAAATTTGGCGATAAATACCACCACTCATTGTGTCAACTTAAATAGTGTAATAAAAAAATAGAAATTATTAAAATTCATTATAATGATGAAGACCGTAATACTATTATGAAAGCTAATTATAATAGTATGTTTTGTTTTAAATATATGACGCGAAAGAATTTATCAGAAATTAACTGATTATAAAATCATTTAATTATTTATTCATTATTTGTCTTAATCTTTTAATAAACTTCATAAATTTGCAAAGCTCAAAAGCTTATGTAAACAATCGACATTCCGGAAAATTCCGGAAAAGTGGTGTTTTAATTATAATATTTAATGAAACTTTTTGGTTGACTGGTAGATAATGCCTAATGGCATTAAGTCCGCCTTTGTACGTCATGTGTATTAATAATAATTTTAAAAAAAATAACAATAATGACTTCATACATCTCTTTCACAGAGTTGAGTATATTTCCTTCCTTCCTTTTATTTCAAATGAAACTTTTCAGGTACCTTACATTAATAACTCTAGTGATGCAGCTCCAAAATGTAATTCTTGTCGAGAAGAACTTTAAACAAGTCTATAATTAACTTAAAAAACAGATTTAAAATTTTTGTATACATTATTGTTTATGTATGCAACAACATACCAACAAATATAAAAATTAGTACCTTACAAATATAAAAAATAGTACCATCTTAGAATCCTGGACGAGAAACATGAATAAATAAAATCAATCTGTACATACTAATAAGAAAAATAGGAATTTAAAAATAATAAAACTACAAATGTACATGTAATGTAACTAATACATAAATGTGAATAGCTAGCTTCTTCTAGCAATAGAGACTATGATACAAAGCTAACCGTTGAAATTCACTCAAAGCCGTATTATCTAGCAGACCGCTAGAGAGACCACATATGCGGAGAAGGCTCCTCTACGCAATCCCTAATTTTATTATGTTTCATTAATCAGCTGATTCCACGGTCTTTTTAATTTAAAGGTTAAGGTAGACTAGATCTTGGTCTGGCAGGGGTCCGGATGGCGTAAGAAAGCGGTTCCCGGATCTCTCTCGTCTCAGGCGCAGAGTGACACACCGTGTGGTTTTAGTCGGTTCGATTCTGAAACACCGCCCCGCCGCAAACCCCGGTAGGGTGAAGGCCCGAGGGGGTTTCCACAAGTAAAAAAGACTAGATCTTGGAACTACAAGTTTATTTTTACTTGTCATAATATATATAAATATATATTCATAGTATATGTATATATAATAAAATATATATTCATTGTCATAATATATATTCTCTACGTACATTATGTTCTCTATTACTTATGTATGTCGATGGCAATGTGAGAATATCAATTCCTTTTAATTTGTCTTATAAAAACTTGCGAGGGCCCGTGCAGTTGATAGTCGTAACAGCGCGTTTCTTTAAAATGAATTCGGACTCCACATCGGCAACAGATTTATCGAAGTCATATTTTAGGTGCATAAATCAATTATCTTACTAGTATTTAATACTCATAATAATAAACACAATAATAATATGGAATCATTAGCAATGACTCCTAATCTACGTGTAGCTATAGGTGCACAGTTCGACCCGCATTGAAGGGGGTAACGGGTGGCCCAGGCACTAGGCACTAGCTAGGGGGTTAGGGGGCACAGACCACCGTTAGATCGATTCCTACAGTGGATATTATTCAGTGGTAATTAGAATTCGCGCTTCGAGATACAACTTGTTATAGCGCAATGGCGTCTATGTATGGCTAATGCATAATACCGACCATGTGTGCCGCGTTTACTTAATCTACCTTTGATTTATCTGTATCCAATGACCTTATTGTACACGAGTGGTATGTTACGATATGAATACACTCTTTGATGTGTACTTTAGGGAATTTAAAAATGAGTTGAAAGTATTTCTTGAAGTGATAACTTCTTATGGGTGGGTAAGCTAATTCGTTACATAACGCGTTACGGCGCCAGTCTGTCTAGCTTCTCTTTCTCTCATGCATACAGCAGCGGAAGGCAGGTTCCTCCTCTTTCACTCTAACTCACAGCGCTAACCGTAAATAGTTCAACTTAGTTTAGTTTAAGTCATCACTTCTGTCGGAAGTACCGAGACGCACACGTTTTTTTAACGAAATACTGATGGAAGCAAGGGTATCCTAGTAATGTTTGATGAAGGGCTACTGTATGATGTTTTTTTTTTTAATTTGTAGGGGCAAACAAGCAGACGATTCTTGTGATTGTGAGGGACTATTGGACCTCTTGTCCGAGTTCTCTTGAGAAGTGGGTTAGAGGGGGATTCGCGATGCGATAACTTCACTTACAATGAAAAACAACGACAAAATGGCTATCCACACTAATATTAAAAATTCGCAAGTAACTCTGTCTGTTACACTTTCACGGCTAAACCGCTGCATAAATTCCAATTAAATTTGCCTTGGTGATAATTTGGTTCTTGAGGAACGGTAACCTTTACCGTGAAAAGCGACATACACGCAAGCCGAGCTTGCGACACCATGTATTGTATAACTATTGAAGAAAATAAATACATATTTTGCTGACCTGTCTTTTTGGAGAATATCTACATTTTAATGGCTTGTTCGAAATGTGCCTTTAAAAAGCTGTATGGTTGAACTAGTTGCAATTAGAAAACAACAGATGAAATTCAATTATAACATACAAGCTTTTGTAAACTTGACTTTCAGAAATGTTATTTTTTATCCCTTTGTAGTAAAACCATTGTTTATTCTAAATACCAGGAAATAGTACCTTTTCCTGGCAAAAACGCAACTCTAAAAAGCGTCCACTGGTGAAAATCACTACATAAATAAAATTTAAATGACACGCTTTTAACTTTACTAATGTAGTAATAGCTCTTGTTCACGACTTAGCTCATTAGTTTTTAACTGTAGGAGGCCCTCCAGAAGGACGTCCGAAGACCACGAGAGGGTCGTAGGAAACTGTCAGATGCGGATAGCACAGTACCGGTTTTTGTGGAGCAATTTAGAGGCCTATGTCCAACCGTGGATGTATTTTGGCGGAGATGGTGATGATGAGAAGGCAAACAAGCTGATGAGTGATCTAATGACAAATGGACAAATGAATTAAACACAAGAGATACTTTGGGAAAGAGGTCACCTCCTGTCTTTAACTAAACGTATGGCCTAGTGGTTAAAGCGGTCGCCACGCCGCTTCCAACTTCGCCGTGTGTTGTGGGTTCATATCCCACATGGGACAACCCTTTGTGTGATCCAAATTATTGTTCTGAGTCTGGGTGTTCTTTGCGTCCGTTTCATGTATGTTTGTAAAGTTCTCCGCAACACAGGATATATTACAAGCGCGGGAGCTGTCTCCTAAAAAAAGAAAAACTCTGCAAATATTTGTTTCCGAGTTTAGGCGATTTTTATATATGATATGTATCATTATCAGCATCAACAACCCATAATGTCCCACTGCTGGGCTCGGGTCTCCTCTCAGGGGAGGGTTAAGGCCATTCGTCCCCACGCTGGGCAAGTGAATATAATATGTATGTATTTACAAAAAAGATAGAATATCCTATCAGTCATAGTAAAAGCTCTACTTAGTTTAAAGCTAGATTTCGTTATGAGTCAGTTGTCAAAGAAAAAAATGCTTAACAATGGTATTCTTCGAGGTCATGATCCCCTAGATAAATCCGGCCATATCTAAAGAATCAAGCGCCTATGTTAAAATTATCTTTATCTAAAAGCTAAAAAGTACATTCACACAGCACCGTGGTACGATAATACTCGTCGGATATGAAACACATGACCAACTCACGGTACATTTTAGAGCTATAGACGTAGGTACGGCCCAGAGGCGAGCTCTGCTGAGATTCGGTGCTGCAAGCAGGAAAAAAAAAGTATGGGCTCGCGCTACCCTCCATTAGGCTTCCTTTCCATAACATAGCTGAAAAAGAACAACTGGATAGTTTCGTTTTTAGAATTAAGTTGCAACTCTGTTATTTTTGCCTTGATTTTGAATCCTTATTTCCTATAACAGTTGGCTGGGTAACAAATTTACGGAATATTTCTCAGTACTCCAAATGCTTTTATATAAGTATTACACTTGCTTGCATAAGGCCAACCTTTAGTTTATACAGCGCTTTGTTTGGCTTGTGTATATGTGTAACGAAAGGTTTGCCTATGAATATACACTAATGCATATGGTATGCATAATCTATACCACTATGCACGAAAGTAAAAAAAAGTTCAATTCGGGTCCATCCGTTCACCAATATTTGACTGCACCGATGGTGTTATGGTGTAAACGGTTCCCTTGCCGTTGCAGTGTTGCAAATTCGATAGACATATGGGACAACACTTAGGTAGTAAGACTTACAAATTGTTGTTGTGAGAACCGGTGTTTTTTGTGACCATTTTCCAGGATATATTCTAGTACAGAAGTTGCTTTAAGCACAGGATTTTATGTAGTTAACTATCATATTTTATGTACTTATTTAAGTATAATGCGCGTATTGTAAAGCGACTTGATGCTATGAATCATTCTATCCCAGGCAATCTTTAGATGATGTAGTAATATGATGCGGTAGGTGCAAAACTAACATATCGTATATGACATATAGTACATAAAAATATATTGTCCTTCATAAAAGACTAGAAAACATATAAAGGACTAGAAAACATCTTTAACTATTTTGAGGCAGTAATATCATTGTATGTAAGTAGAATCCTTTATGGACTGCTTCGCTACATACATTTAACCATTGGCCCATTTGACTTCGCAAAAAGAGTCACGCGTCCAAACTATAAGCACAGGAAAAGTGCCTGGTCTTTTTCAGTGCGACTTCACACACGCCGCTTTGTTCAGACTAACACACGATAGTAGCATAGAAAAGTGTACTTGTATCGGGGAATAGTGAGTATAGTGACACAAAGTTCATTAAAGGCGAGCTAGGCGTGCTGGAGTGCCTGCCTCCGAGAGGGGGCGGCCGTCGCCCGTCCGCTTCGCAATACTGCCTCCATTGCGCCTGATATTTTCGATATGATTATCTCTACGCGTTGTATATTATTATAACTGCATGTCACCCTAAACACATTACCTACTATAGAAACTTGTTAGAGATTATATAAATATAAGTACAAGTAAAAGATCGTAAAATATGCAGTTTTTTTCATAAAGTATGCTGTGTTGAAGTTTGCGCCTGACTTTCGACGTCGGCTTTGCAAAACTTACTATACTACAAACCTAAAAAATGACCAATATTTGGAATGCGATGAGTTCTTGGTAATTTTAGTATTGCAAATTTTCATGTAGAAGAGATAAGATACGTGTTTCACAGTGACAGCGGAACTAGCACTATTTCCTTGTCAGATCCCAGTTTAGATTCATACTAATTGTCAACTCTAATTTATTTGAGCGATGCGATTGTCGAGTTTTCGGCATTTAATTGTAAAGATTAAACAGAAATAAATTATGATTAAACCTTAGCTGCTATTAAATAACTCTACCAACAGATTGGTTTTTGTCATACGAGAGATCTTTCCTACCTTTTGAGTATACAAATAAAATGTTACACTTTTCCTATTTTCGTTAACCTTTGTCACATCTAAAGTGATGGAAAAATGTGTGCCAGCAGCTATCAATTTTGAACGCGCGTGTGATTCGCAATCATTGTCATTCAGAAAATGTAGAAAGAAGCGCTTTGAAACTGTGAAAAGTCAATATAGTTTAGTTTATTCCTTCGTGCCTTTTAGCCTGGTAGCAATTTAGTTTCTAGGCTGGCTTTACACACTAGTCATACTAGTTTTTTTATATGTTACATCCTTTGCCAATATAGGAAAATAAATTTCACATGAAGAGGGTACTTTAAAAATATTGATTCTCTTATCTCCTCGTATTTCTCACAAGGTACAACTAAACTGAGACTTAGACGTCATTCTGTGTCGAAGGCATTTACGATGGAGTGTCCTCAGGAGAGGTGCTAGGTCTATACATGATCTTGAAATGAAGATTTTCTTATAATACCTATACCGTCAGGATGTACTCGGACGGTACTCGAACTCGGACTCGGGCGACGGTTTATTATTAGTAGAATTTGATACTAGAACGGGGCTTGAGAAACTAGCCAATAGATGTTTGAACTTAATAACTCTTCGGGGTATACGTAATTGCTTAACTTTTGCACAAGTCAAAACCTTCCAGCTACTTCTAAGAGGTAATCCTCGGCTTATTATTTGGGATTAGTTTTAGAAAGAATTTTTTTATTAATCGAACTTATTGGAACATTTAATGAAAAGTCTAAAAAGAGTTTTTATGCATGACTAGGATACCAAATCCATGGTCTAAATATCGCATATGGAACTATTTATTTGGGTACTATTTGCTATGGTACCCCTATACGGGCTGATAGGGCGACCGTAGGTGCTATCCGTCGCAAACTGTTACAAGGTCAGCGAGTTACATTGATTTTGTTGTGCAAGGCATATAAGACGGTTAGCACTGAAGCTTTACCGGTGTTGGCGGATGTACTTCCAGTAGATTTTTTCGATTAAATCATAAGATTATTTCAACAGTTGTCCAATGTCTATACCGACCACATGCATGAATGACAACAACGATGGGACGATTCGTCTAAGGGGCGCCACCCTAACCAGTTCTTTCTATCTGTTCGCGAACGGTTGTCGAAGGTATGGCTCAAGGTGGATCATTTTACCGCTCAATTTCTTACAGGCCTCGGTAACTCGAAGAGCAAACTAACAAATGTTCGGAACTTGATTCTTGCTGTGAACAGCTCGTCATATCCTCTGGGGATACAGCCTTTAGTGTAATGAGCATAACGTAATGCTGAATAGCTAAACCAGTATGTCACAAGTGTAATCTGATATAACACTTAGGGCCCATAATATTTTTATCCATAGTGCTTCCCGGTTTGAAAAAGTTGTCTGGTGTCTGAAAAATAAGCTTTGACTTAGTTAGATAGTTAAATTTAGTCCCCCGCTTTGCTAAGGAAGGAAGTGGACTTATTATATTTCCAACTCCTCCAGTTTTCTACTGACTAATTTCGTTTCGGGTTCCAAGACAGTTTAATTTTTCCTCAGCCTTCCCGAGTATCATAACTCAATGTGTTCGTGGCTCACTGCTGTTGATCCTGGTGTACAGGAGTTACAGTGGTAGGCGTAAAAGCGGGATTAATCCCATTAAAAAATGTCACGGTCTGTCGATCCTCGTTCATATGTCCAGTCCCAATTTTCTGTGTATCCAATTAGACTTACGACTTTCTTCTACCGCTTTTTATCAATTTTAATTACACAAATAGGTATAAATTCTACGTATACGTGGATAGATAGTAGATGTAAGTGAAAAAATCGTATTTGAAATTTAATCCTTAACACACAGTGTTCGAATAAATTCAACTATACGTCTACCAATTCCCGTGGCCAATCCACATTAAGTTTTTCTACCAAGAAATATTCTGTGGTATCGGAATTCGGGAATGTTGGAGTTGTGCCCGAAGTATGGCAATAGGATGAAATATGAGGTTGGTTAATGTACGTGTCGGGCTGCAAGCCGTGCAAAAAAGGGGTGATATTTGCGTGGAACTTAGCTGGTACTTTATAGGAAAGGATAAATGTGTAGAAAGTAGGAGTCTCATTGATCATATGTTCAGTAGTCAAATACCTACTTGCTACTTTTTAATGTTCCGTTAATAGATAATGAAATATATGAATTAATACATTTTTCTATTGTTTATGAAGAAATCGTAAATACAAGCTGATTATTATTCTAAAAAATCCATAAACAAAAGTAGGGGGACCCAACATTATTATAGAGTAATTAGCCTATTACAAATATACAGAGTCATAAAAACATCAAAATAAGATTTGTAATATTTGTTTACATTTTAAGTATACTAGGCTGAAAGAGAAAATGATATACATAGAAGTCTCTTTACAATAGGTAAAATGCTTACAAATACTTAGAAATAAACTTAGCAACTGTTATTAAATAAATAATGCTTTGTGTCAAAGTTGTCGTCGAACACGACTTAAAATTTGTTGCGGTGCTGTTAAAATGTCAACACTCTATTAGCGTCGGCTGAGTTCCGTGAAGTGGCGCCCCGGGATAATGGGCGTATCTTTATCATATCGTCACGGCACAAGCAGTCGAACTAAGAACATTCGAATGAATTAGGTTTAGTAGATGATAAGGTTAACGTTTGTAATGTTTGTGTGTTTGTTACTTTCATTTTCTTTTTTAATGGTGTCGAGAGTCACGGGTGCTTTGTTCCCTACGAGTACCTACGAGTGCTCCCTAGGAGTTCCTCCCCCTAGAGTCTGGGAGGGTCTAAATAATGGTTTGTGAATTGCCTAGTAATACTACAAATTTTTTCAAGAAAGAGTGATAAAGGGTTCTGCATAAAAAAAGTTGTTTAAAGTATAAACATACTGAAAATATGTACGATTATAAAATTATAATCGTGAAATGACGAAATGATATGCCTACATTTGGTATACGCTGGTATAAACTACCTTTAGTGTTTCGAGTTATCCTTTTCAGACCTATCTTACATATGGTTTCGGATTAAGGCGTTTACATAAAAAAATTACTGTAACTACGAATAATTAGACACAAAATATAAGCTTCAGTTTCATATCTCATCAATGGCTACTTTACATAACAGATTTTTATAATATTTCGATAAATACCTATTTTTAGTTATTTTTCATCATCAACAACCCATAATGACTTACCCACTGCTGGGCCCGGGTCTCCTCTCAGGAGAGGGTTAAGGCCATACGTCCCAACGCTAGCCAAGTGCGGGTTGGGGACGTTAGATGTTTTTAAGCCGCCCAAAGGCCTCCAACTAAGTTTCACGACTGTTATTCTATGATAACAACCGGGACCGACTGCTTAACGTGACCTTCGAATCACAGAGACGCTTATGGTAACATGCCACCAGCGGTCACCCATCCAGGTACTGACCGCGCCGTCGTTGCTTACCCTCGGTCATTGTTTCTAATCACCGAGTTTATCTGGGCTATGAGCGTCACTATTAGTTATATTTAAGTGATATAATTGAAAACATCAAACCCGGCAGCCAATACAAAAATTAACCCAAACCGAACAGTATACATTGCAACTAATTAAACAACAACATAATTATATTTAATAAGGATCCATAAATTCCTACATTAACTTGTCCAATAAATGTAAAATAATAGCGTGTTGTCTTCCCCTCACTGTGCGATAATCGTAGAACGTTCACCAAAAAACCAACCGGGAGTGTAAAGCGCAACCCGCAACCATTTCCAACAAATCTAGCCTCCAATCGATTCGGTGAGCAATTTAAAATCCACTTAAAGACAACCACAACTTGCTAATCGAAAACTTCGTTGGGCCCCATCCAGCGGGCACCTCTAATTGCTTGTATTAAAATAACTGACTTATGTCAAACATATCTGGGGCGCAGCGAACGTCGCCGCCTGGCACCGAGCTTCACATGTTAATAATCATTATGATAGCATCAAGTGTACGATAGCCGGGTCTTTCACTCACCCCCGGCCCGGGTTCGCCCGTAACTAGTGTTGCGCCTCCACCGCACGCCACATCCAACACGCCGGGATTCCGCGAAAACCGCAAACAAACTTTTATTTGCTTCATAATCGTGCATACTTGTGGTTTTCCTTAAGATATACCGGATTAAGTCTAATACTATAACAATTTGTGGCTATTAAGACGAACAAATAGTGATTATTACACCAAATGTAGACATTAGATTTATGTCAAGATCTTTTATTCCTCATAATCGTTTATTTTAAGGTTATAATTTGACTTGAAAATTATTTTCTTGTCAATTTTAGGATTGTTTCATGTAATTACAGATTAGCTTAACGGGTTATCGTACATATTATAAAGATATGTCATTTAATTCTAGACTTATATGGATAAGTAAGTATAGGATGAATGTCAAAGAAATAAAGATTAAATATTTCACAATATGTGTATTAGGTTTTATTCCAAAGTTCAAATTATAAGTAGAATTATTGATGTAGAGTTTGAGTGAGGTGGATATGCAAGGATTCCGTGAAGTTTCATGAACTCGGGATAAAGTTGTAACTGGAGGCAACTCTAGTCGGCCCCTCGCAGCCGCGGGGATCGACTGAGCCAATGTTTTGCAGTTACCACTAGCATTACAATGCTATTTTATATATGTTAACTGTTTTGCACATTGTTATGAGTCAATGAAATTAATTAAAATATCAAAGAACTTTAACTGTAAAAATACACACAACCCCACGTCACTCAATCAACTCTGTTCACAAGAATTAATACGTTACTATACCACGAAATCTGTAATGAAATAGAGTTAAAATGTTCCTAAAAACTTAATTAAAAATTAAATTTAAAAATGTAAAAAAAAAGAATATAAAAATGTTCCTAGAAATAATATGTTTTAACTGTTGGTTTGTATACCTAATATTAGTATTCAGTAACATTCAAAGTACCATACTATTCGCTGTAACCAATTCCAAGTTCCAATAAATTATATTTGCATTGTTACAAAGTTTCTATAACATTGTTGACACCGCTGCAAATGGCGAATATATTAGCGATTTTCAAAGGTTTACCCTGTCGATTTCACACACAGATACTCCTCTTGTTACATTGTCAATTAATGAGACGTGTACTTGAGCAATGCTATCGGCCAAACACAAGCACGCCATGAGTTTAGGACAGCTTGATCTGAGAGAGGTATTGTCCACCGTGGTCAGTTCAAGTCAAACTCATTGTCCGTTGGAATAACGGTCGCCGCACACAGGTAATGTTGTTAATCAGATGTTACTTATTACATTCAAATGTTATAGAACTATTAAGTGGTTTTTTGTTTGCTTACGTATACCACGAAGACATTATTTATGTTTAGTTCTTTCCAAAGCTTTTTCTAACCAAGAAGTAACCTTTTTCTTAAGAAATTTTTCTGTTATGACGAATGTTCTATCCTATTCTAAGCAAAATAGGTATAAGTCAAGATTAGGTTTAAGTTTCAGTATTAGTAGCCAAAATTAGTAGTAGTCGCGAATGCCGTAACATTAAAACAGGCGCAATTTTCACTATAACTCTGAGTGGAAAATTACACGTGAATATTTTGAAGGCAATTTTTAACTTATTATGTAAACAGCGCATAATAAAGTGTCTGGCAGACGGACGCCGCTCTTTCCATCTCAACACCTTTTAAAATGACGGTAAATGGCGCAATTTCCGCTACGATTCGATACTCGTTTCTCGATTATTTCCCGACTGATTTTCCGACTCCATGCCAATTGAAAAATCGATTTGGCAATGAGCTACTCGTTATTCTACGTGATCATGTCAATTTCTAATAATAATATTTATCTTTATTGTACCAGATTAGTAACAAGGTTAACTTAAACTAGGTAAATACAATTATGACTGCCTCTGTAGCGCAGTGGTAGCGTATGCGACTGCTGTGCTTGAGGTCTCGGGTTCGATTCGCGGGTCGGACCAAATGTTTGTATAATCTGCAAATATTTGTTTCGGCATTTGGGTTTTTATATGTATAATATAATTAAAATATATATTATAAAAAAAAGTATATATATATTTAGATCAGTTGTCTAGTACCCATAACACAAGCTCTGCTTAGCTTGGGACTAGATGGCGTTGTGTGTAAGATGTCCAAAATATTTATAATATTTATTTATATTTACAATTGGCAGCCTTATCGCCCGGAGGCAATATCTTGCAATGGAGGAATGAAAAAGAGAGCAGGGATGAAAAGTGTAGGGTAGTGTCTGGTGTATTAAAAAAATGGTAGAAAAAGGAAATAATAGTGGAATTTATATATTATATGAGGTAATAGCAACACGTATTGTGGAAGATTTAATAAATACATACAAATAATTGAGTTAAACACATAGTTATTCCATACATACACAAGGTATATAAAGATAAGGGAGTATGGTAAAGTAGACTATGGGTTCAATGAAGTCTCTCTAGTTATGTTCCCTTACCAGCCTTAAAAGCAGTCAATATTTTCGCACGTTTTATCGCGACCGGTACGGCGTTCCATAAGTGAACAGCTGCCTGAGATGGAGTGGTCGAGAAATTTGATGGTATGTCCTGGCATTTTTTATTTTAAATTCTCTGACGATCTCAATGTTTTGGAATGTGTATTAAATAGGAAGTTAAACCGAGATTTCAGGTAACATAGATTAAGTTGATTGAATAGGATTTTGTAGAGAAGAGTAAGAATATATGCATTCCGGCGAAGGCGGATAGGTTACTATTTAAGCTGTTTACAATAGTCGGAGACATGATGATATTTGCCAATATATTATATTTGATAATCCAAATATTAATCATATACAGAGATTTTGGAGTCTTTGAATTCGATTGATCTTTAGTGAGAACAAAATAATTGGCATCAGCATATTTGAGGATGGAGAAAACAAGGGATTGTGAAAGAGCAATCTTCCTAGAGGTAGGAAGAAAATTTCGAAGTCTTCGTGAAGACCCTGCAGCAGCAAATATTTTGCGACTTAGCTCTTATACCTGCGTATTCCAAGATAAGGTATTAATGAATCAATGTAGTAAAATAAATTAGATAAAAATGTAGGCAAAATCAATGCAGATCCCCAAGTTTTTTCCCTTTCATTGTGCGGGATAGGTATGCTATTGCAAGTGACTTGAGCCAAATTTGCCCAATCAATTTTGGATAGCATTCACAAACTTCCAACGATAATGACCTGACACTTGGATGGATAGATTTTCAAGTAGTGGTAGGTGCTGCACCACTTACAAATTTTGTTCAGGTCAGCTTTGGTATTGTTAACAGCACCCCCGTATAGGTAGATCATTAGTGATGATATTCATAAAAACGGAGAAAAGTAGGTGAGAGAGTACGCCGTCCTGAGGTACGCTGGCTCTAGTGTTACACCAAGAAGAAACAGTGTTTTCAATACTAAAGCGCTGCCGATGCAATAATTAGTTAATTATTTATATATATAAATAATTTTATAATACGTTAATTTAGTTTTATTTAAAACGTACGGCTTTTGAATATTTATTTATTTTGATCTTTTGTCATTAGAATCTTTTTTGTATCAGAAGGTCTGAGGAATGTGACCATTCTTATCTATATGATAATATAGGAGATAAAGTTTGTGAGGTTGTAGGGGAAAATCAACGGATTTTGAAAATTATTTTACGAATAAAAAGCCACATTATTTGTGAGTGTCAAAGGCTGTATATTAACCCGAAAAAGGTTACCGCAGTATGCGACATTTACACATGCCAAGCCGATGGCAAAAGCTAATCAACGATGAACAACTTATCGATCATCATTAATCTAAGATTTTTTATTAGAAAAAGTAATTTAAGACTAAACTATTTACCAAATAATCAAACATTTTTAATGGCACTACTTTTAGTTTCTATTATTATTATTATAAATATATTCCAACATGTTTTATATCAACCATTCATTTAAGTAACAATTTCACAATATTTCTTTTGCCAGGTGATTCGGCTACGTTAAATAGACGTAAGTATATTGTGACACATAGGCAATTCAATTACTCAGCCAACTCGGCAAAAGCAGAAATAAAGCCTACTGTTAATATTGCATATACTTAATTAATTTACGTTAATGGAATTTATTGTTAAATACCTTGCCTTTAATAAACTATTCGTCATTAATATGTTACAATTACTCTCCGCCATTAAGGGCTTACAAATTAATAGTACCTGGATGCCCAAGTTTTCCTCGGTAAAATTGTTACTATTTTTTAAAAAAAAACTAATCTTTACTGGATCGGTATATCGCCCCGAAACCTCTGCACACTAAATTTCATGAAAATCGTTGCAGCCGTTTCTGATATTTAGGTTATATAATTATTAAATTTCTCGTTTAGAGGTATTAGCTAGATACGTATATAAAAACCATTTTTTTATTTATTCTTATGTAGATTCGTGGTAATACTTGTGCTAAAAGTCGATATCAACATCACAGTCACCAAATCAAGTCTTAGCGAGGAATCTTTGGCCTACTATACCACTCTGGTCAGACGGGTGGTATAGGGTATGTTCCCTTCCGGGAGGGGGCCTGGATGTCGTAAGAAAGCGGTTCCCGGATCCCTCCTGTCTCAGGCGCAGAGTGGCACACCGTGTGGTTTTAGTCGGTTCGATTCCGACACACCGCCCCACCGGAAACCCCGGTTGGGTTAAGGCTCGAGAGGGTTGCCAAAAGAAAAAAAGATCAGGTTCCTTCTCCCTGCAGTGATGGTTTCCCCTACCAGTCTACCATAGTTTATAGCGGTCCTGATTGGTTTCACTAGTAAAGTACCCTAAGAAGTCACTAATTAATATAATTCACTTTTTTCCGACGCTATGAAGTAAAACCTATTCATTTTGTTGCTGATATTATTTAAAACATTTTTTTATCTTTATTTTACATAAACTAACAATCAGTTACATTAACAAAATACATGTATTATTAAACACGCATAAAAGTTTTCGACAACCCTACAAAGTTGTCTTACTGTGTTTCATACGCTGTGGTACTCTAAAAGATGTGCATTGTTTGTATAACAAAGAGTGCGGAATTATTTTTTATACTTGGCATTACTTTGTATGCAAATTGAGTACGTTGCATTAATATTCATTTTAATATTGGATTGTGTATCTACGAGAGGCTCAACAACGGAGATATACGATGTGTTTGTTTGATGATGATAATTACTACATATAAACATATACGTATACCTCTATGTTGGGAGGTCATTGATCTGTCTATTTGGTTTAGAAATAATAGTTTTACTGTTGTATTTTCTATAACTAACATGGCTGACAACCCTACCACTGTTTTCAAATGAGCTTACACGATTAATGAGGTACGTATATTTGTATAAAATAACGGTTGTGTAATGTCGTATTGTCACAAGGAATCTGATACAACTTTATTTATTCCAACCCTTATTTTGAAGTATAATTCTAGTGCTTGTACTGTAAGAACTACTATTAATATACCTGCTTGGGGAAAGGAAAGAAAGGAAAAAAAAGAATCTATAGTTCTACGACATGGTTTCGAATGTACAAAATCGGTTTAATAAAACTAGAGATTACCTCATACAACCTCCCAAACCTTACCTTTTGTATTATTAGTAAAGATATGAATATGTTATATAATAGATATTTATAATATATTACAAAATGTTGTACAAAAATGACACATTTCTTAACCAGTTTTTTTATCGCCACAAAATTCTTTAGGTAGGTACATAAAAGTAGCGAAAATCTTACTGATTTTCAACTTACAATCTCAACATGGTAACACCTACAGTCGTTTCATTAACGCTTAGAAAAAACTTTGTCTATATATGTTGATATTATTTGTCCAGTTGAAATGAACAGTATATTGTCGTATGTATTAATTTATCCGAAAACAGTATTGCCCTTCACCTTTCGTCTTAGACCCAGCAACTAACGTCCATATTTCCACGAATTAATAATTCCATAACAGTGAACGGGGTATTTTTCCCTTCAACCAACGTTATAACGTTACATAAAGTTTACTCTATTATAAATTGCGAACCTACTGAAATGATCTTTCTTTTTAAAACTGTGAATAAAAGCTGCGAAGGTATTGTATTCCTCTTTAATAATTTATCTTCCTAAAAATAATCATTTCCCCCTTAAAAATCTTAACTTTTTAAAACCAAATAATCTGTCAGTGTATGAAATATTTCTGAATACTTCAAAAATTAAAAATTGTAAAATAATTAATTCAAGTTTTTAGATTTTTTTCAAACGACTTTTTTCCTAATTTTGCCACAGATTTTTCTCCATCACAATTTATTTTCCTTTATTTAAAAAACTTGTGAGGACTAATAAGTGTCTGATTTATTCAATTTGATGGTCAATGATATTATTATATTTGAACCATACATATTCTAATGAAGTTATGCGTATCATTCTGGGAAAAATCGTTGATTGCTTGCATCCAGCATTAATAAACTAACCTAAATTAAAGGTAAATATGATAAGATGACAACATTCGAATGCACTCCTATCACACTCTCTCATCTATTCGGATCTGGGTGCAGGATATTAATGAATTTCCTCGTCAGAGCGACACGTGATTAGTTCGCTAATACGATTACTTGTCTCCTCTGGTGCGCTCGTGGGCATTGTATCGGGTAACGCGACCATCGATGTATGACGTACACCGCCCCGCACCCGCCGTATTGAACGTCACAGTACTTATAACTGGTACTAACAATCGGAATAATTAGTAATACGGGTGCTTAAGATGGGAGCGAACATTATGTGTGAGCTTGCTATGTACTTGGGTAGGCATTGTCGCTACTCGCTACTGTCTTCGTTATAATTAACTATGCGACTTATTACATGATTGCTGTAGACCGTCGAACGTTTCAAACAGGTTTTTGAATTGTAGTGTATGCTTTACTGATATCGACGGCATTTGTATATTTTTTTTTGCTATATGCGCCACTGGTTTTGTTGGATTTTTATGAATTGCTAACCGTTGATCATCAGAGGAGATCGTCATTGTACAATTAAATATATATGTATAATTAAGTCGACCCGAAAAAGAAGCTGTTTTCAGTACGACTATCGGATTTGCCAAATTTTTTTAGAACCAACAGAGTCGTAAATAAGGTTTGAAAATTATTTCTCTTTTCTGTTTATAATCATCATCATTATCATCATCAGCCTATCGTAGTCCACTGCTGGACATAGGCCTCTCCAATTTCACGCCACTTAGTTCGATCTATGGCTTCTCGCATCCAGCTCCTGCCAGTCGTCTCGCGCAAATCATCGCTCCACCTGGCTTGTGGACGTCCTAGACTACGTTTGCCGAGACGCGGTTTCCACTCAAGAACTCGTTTACCCCAACGGTTATCGGTTCTTCGACAAATGTTTCTTTGTATAAAGGAACTTCAAAAGTGGGTAATAAAGAAGAACAATGTAGTGATAGGAGTGTATGGACGTTTTGTAGATCAATATTATTCTTAATGCATTTAAGTATATAGATAATTCATATTACAGCTTAAAATATGGAATTGCTGGAAATAAGCTAGTAAAGAATATCAACGTTACAATGAGTAAGGAATTGTTACTAATAAAAGGAATGCTTTATATATTTATTGTTTAAAACATGGAACGAACGTTGATTTTTGTAACTTAAGTCAGCAAAATGCAAAATAAGTCTCCCAAAAGGGATAAACATTTCGAACCGAAATATATCATGTATACACATATATCAGATTCGAGGTCAATTGGTGCGTTATAAAGCGGTAGAATTTCAAGCATTATGTCGCATTGTTTAGTCATAAGTGACCAATTAAATTGTACAAAACGAGACTCAATACTTTCGTACGTACATAAGTGTTTTCGTATGAGAGTTTTTATGGGCCTCCCATGAGGGTAAACCGACCGTATAGAGATATAAATCAACTTCATTTTGTGATTTTGCAAGACTCCTTGCAGCCACAATACCCGATATTTACATATAAACAATATTTTCGTGTGTTAAATTTGTACGGGTAATTCAATATTTTCGAACCAATACGGCTAATAGGCTGGCATCCGATTACGCTATGGTATTAATTCATAACACAGGCACTTCATTTTCTTATTGTTGCGTATTTTTTTTATTGTGCTTGATATTACTGAGAAACGGTGTAATGAAAGATTTGAAATTGCTGCCCTGGGTATGACTCGGTCTACATACGTGTGCGATATTTTTTTTTATATATGTGTAAACCTTTGTATTGTTGATTTTAATGGTGACATGCAATTTTAAATAATATCACTGGTGAGATGTAAGACAGCTTAGCTCTATAGAGATTTGCTGTCTCCGTGATTCGGTTAATAAACATTAAATTTACTACGGCCGTTGTTAGAAAATTTTGTATCGGTTGGTATCGGGTCGTGTCGTTTTCGGCTATAACATTATAGTTTTTCAAACATTTATAGTGGTGTTCTAATTTTTGCTTATATAAATGATTTACAAGAAACAAATCGCGATAGCAGTCTGTCACAGTTCAGATCATGAGCAGATTTTTTTAGGTTGAAGGTTAGTAATATAAAAATATGTACTTTATAGTTTTCAATTTCTACTTTTATGTATAAAAACCTAAACTCAAATCGATGTCTGCTACTTTTAGACTGTTAATCAAATACAGTAAGTCATAATTAGTTCTAAAGCATTCTTAGCACACTATCTAGCCTAGACGACAATAGTGCAGCGTGAATAAATGAATATTTAGGAATTTGAAAACAGCCCCATACTTCGCTGAGAGTGATGTGTTTATTAGTGTTTAGTTTTAAACATTTGTTACCTGAGAACTCAACTGACACTGAAACTGACTTCAAAATCAGTTTTTATTTGTATCGTAAATTAATCTTATGGCCCCATTGATATTTAAGAAGAAAAGTAGAATATTTAAGAATAAAGAATTTTATCAAGTCACGACAAACAAACACATTAACTCATTGTCGGTTCAACATTATTAACGACCTCCATCCCCGAGTTGGCAGGGTGACCTTTTCTTTCTAACCGACTCAGATTCTTTCCCAGCACGGTTGCCTTAGGAAGTACCTGCACTCTATTGCCAGGAGGGAATTGTGTCCCGCCTGCCACCACTGCGACTGCAATGAGGACTCGGCCTAGCACACCCTGGATGTATGCCCCGCCTGCATCACTGCAGTCATAGGAGTCACTACCGGCCGTCATACTCTCCATGACCGGTAGTGACAGCAGTTTTACCGCGCTCGTAACCTTCTGCGAAGATGTAATATCCCAGAAGGAGGCGGTTGCGGACCGGGCGGCAGGAGGCGCTGGCTCTACCAGCGCCTCATACCGCCCTGAGTGTGGCCGCGGATGGTCGAGATTTCCCCTCCATCCGCTTAGAGGCCAGCTGCGAGGAGTTTATACCAGCAGACGCTCCATCTTCAGTGCGGGTAGGCGCTGGCAGGGGTTTGTATGTCGTAATAAAGCGGTTCCCGGATCCTTCCCATCTCAGGCGCTGAGTGGCACACCGTGTGGTTTTAGTCGGTTCGATTCCGATACACCGCCTCGCCGCAGACCACGTACCACACGTAAAAAAAAGCCTCCATAGAAAAATGATTCGGGTTGACGTGCAGGTCAAACATTTTGAGATAAGGTTTGTGTCAACTTTCATATGGCACTCATTAAAAATACATAATACTAGCTTTGATATTTCAATTTCCAATGTTTTAGAACAAATTGACACAGAATTTTAGGTTTACTTTTTTAATGAATCGGTGTGCTCCGAACACCTGTTATTAGACACTATCATTAAACAGACGAAA
Source organism: Hyphantria cunea (assembly GCA_003709505.1). Classification (NCBI taxonomy): domain Eukaryota; kingdom Metazoa; phylum Arthropoda; class Insecta; order Lepidoptera; family Erebidae; genus Hyphantria; species Hyphantria cunea. The sequence goes on along the minus strand of PKRV01001717.1, from coordinate 224,837 downwards.
ATGTATCCATTATAATTTTGTAAGGTACATAATTGTGATATACCACGGTACAACTTATAATTGCTTTATTCAATTTAATTGCCCGTTATATTGTATTTTTTAGTTAAATAAAGTAGGGCATAGGTTTGGGATTTAAACTTTTTGTTTACTATTTTTTAAGGCCCACTCAGTAGAAATATTTTCTTATGTCTCAGGAACTTTAAAAACTTACATGAAATGAACAGAAATAACATTTAGACTAATAACAACACTATGTGAATCACAAAAACTGTTATGTCATGTGGAGTTTGAACGCACAACAATAACCACAGTAGAAAAGGGCGACATCGCCGTTTAAAATACTGCATTTCTATCGCATAATGAGTGAATAATTGTTTGTCGTAATACTCGATGATACGTTTAGTTCTACTGTCCTTGTGATCCTACCGTATTATGTTCAGGAATTATAGATGAGAGACTAGGTCAAGGGAACGCAAAGTTTGGTATAAGGGTTAGAAATATGCAGCTGTAAATCAAATTGTGTAAATTTTTACGACAACCATATGAACTTATTATATTTTATACTTGAGAAAGTATCCTCTCTTTTACAAAATATAACTAAGATAGTGTGTCAATTCGTACTTGATATCAACCTAGAACTAGAACGAAGGTATCACCAAGGAGCGCCAAATATCCTGTACTTGGAAAGTTCGCATCTTCACTCACTCTCACACTTCCTTCAACTTTTTTCTTTTTGTAATAAGGGGCTAATGAGCAGACGTATCGCCAGAAGTAAATCAATTACTACCACCCAGGGGACAAAACCGTCACAAGTGCGTTGCGGGCCTTATTAACGCGGCGGTAATTTACTTTAGCACATTAAAAATTCGACCTTATGTAACTAGAGATTAGGTGGCTAATTAATATAAAATTCACCAAGCATATCTGCTATCTTTTTTATCAACCAACAGTGAAAACAATAATATGAATGTAGCGTAATCTTGAACGTTGGCGCCGATTATCTATATGTAAAAAAGGCTACGGAATTCAACCACAATCATTAACAACCCATAATATCCCACTGCTGGACTCTGGTTGCCTCTCAGGAGAGGGTTAAGGTATTAGATCCCCACGTTGGCCCAGTGCGAGTTGGGGACTGGCAAGACAACGTTATGGCTGCGTAATCTTGCCGTAGGATGTTTTCAAACAGCGTAAATGCCTCCAACTAAACTTCATGATATCATACCACCAGCGGTCATCCATCCAGATCCTGACGGCGGCTATGAGCGAGTGAACTCAACCAAATATCAAACTCTTAAAAGCAATCAAAATAAACATTTGTTGGTATAAATATACCTTCTCATACAGCTCCACTCTCTGTGTTTCAGTTACCTATGCAACTTAACAAAGAAAAAATATTATGTTTAATAATATTAATAAGAGATTGTCCTGTAATAATCTGAATTCTGATAAACATACATATGAATCTCAAAAAAATATGTAATTTTTAAATATAGATAAATAATACCTAGATATAAAACAAAAACACATATTGTATTTGTTTGAAAAGGACTCTAAACACCTTTTATCTCTTTTTTTACCTGTTTAATTTACCCGAAAAAAGAAAATATTATTACATTCAACAAAAACTCACAAACCTTATCTTGAAAAAAAGTCATTTGACGACCAACAGAAACGTTTGCCATCTGAATAAATAAACAATTGAACTGTAAGTCATATTTAGTCTGAGATATTTAGGGCTACAATAAAGAATGAACTCAAAAGACCCCCGTTCTCGTTCCAATCGAACCATTTATGCTCCCTCAATTATACTGTGCCAAATTTAATATTCACAATAAATCGCTATAGTTTCTATATTTGTAGCAACAAGCCCACGACATGCGACCTCCGAGACTCAAATATAAATAACTGCCGTATGTGTGTGTGTGCAAGATTTGTGTGTGTTTACAACACACGAATTACATTTCTCAAGCAAGCGAAACAATACGACTTTGTTAAGCCCGCGACGCACCGCACGCGTAAATATATCGAAATATACTTTCGCGGTATATGAACATATCATTCAAATCTGTTATTTTATAAAATAATTTCAAGCTCAAAAACATCACTTTGAATCATAGAGAATGGCTCAAGGTATTCCCGTCCGACTGCAGTTTTGCAAATGCAAAAATTTCATATAAAACATATTTTTTTCATTTTATTCTTTGTGGGTTAGCATAACTTTCATAATGGTGCGTTCTAACTATATCATAATAGTTTTAATCATTAAGATATCTTGCCTTTCTTTTGCCCATGCAGCCTATCACTCGAAGTGATGTATAGATGAAATGAATTTTTAAATTTAACGTTTCATTTCACAATTATCTGATAGTGAAATCATATAAAGAGAAGATAATTTAAATAACTTTATAAATTGAAACAATTAATAAATTCATTTCAGATATGTCCTATACTGACTGTGCTGTCAAGTAAATTGAATATTCTACAAGATATGTACAGCACGTTGAATTTAAAATTCAAAAAATCTCATTTAGCGACGACATTGCACTCATTGCATGCGAAATGCCTACCATTTTAATTTTAAATTAACGCAATAAATCTCAATAATGTCTGTCAATAATATACACTACAATATGGAACGATTTCGCACTTTCATTAAAACCGTTCATTTTTACAATATCGTTGTAGACACGCACGTACACAGTATTTTAACATCGTGTCTTTGTGTGTGGCGGGGAATTAAACATTAAATGCATGAAATATGCTCTGATTTGAAACAATGGCAAAATATACATATAATAACATCAATGAATAACAATGGAGTATAAATTATCATTTAAACTGTTGTATATTTTATAAAATATAGCCCTTGTGTTTTGTTTAAACAAAAATACAGGCATATAATTTGTTTGAGTGTATGTTAATCGCGCGAATTGTGGAGCTGTACCAATTCTCTATCTATTTCTTGTTTTTATACACACGAACAATACGAAGAATGTCATTAATCGTGGATAGCCAAAGTTTGTTTGTTTATTAAAGCTTTTAAGAAAACAAATTGACTCGGTTTACTTTTTAACACGAATATTAAATTCAATAATCATACCTAGTGCAGCTGCTCTCTAAAGGTGTTCTCATGACTCAAAAACAGTAAATCTCTTTAACAGTTTATAAAATCGTGTAACTAGATCGACATGAGCGTAACTCGGTGCTGCGAAAATAAAATAATTTTCAATTATGACACTTAATAGTCGTCAGCGATGAACGTGCCCGAAGAAGTCATAAAACACGGGCCGTCCGTCGCAGTGCACGGCCCTCGGTACGAATAAGAAGCAGAATATACCCCCCCGCGACACGACTACCGTGGTCCGACCGCACGACTGACTTGTTAGATGATTTTTTCGTGATCTGTCGTTCATTGTTCAGTAGCAGTTACGATTCGATCTGAATTGTTTACATCGACTACTGCGGTGGTCGGTGCAGGTATCTAACGGAATGGCATTACGGATGTCGTGATTTTTATGCTGCCACCGTTTTTCGTCGCTGTAATTACTTGTCTGTCTACACGAAAGATATATTTTTGTTTACAAGAAAGACAAATAGGTTATTTTCCGAATATACATTCTCACCACACTATAAGGCAGTATATGTACAGTCTGTATAATTCAGTATTCTATAGAATACCTAAGCAATGTATACAATGCTTAAAATGTGTAAAAGATTATTTATTTTATACTTTGCCTAGGTATTTTATATAATCGGTAATATGCTATCTAGTTCAAAAGCAATCCACACAGACTCCTCTAATCCAAATGATTCAGCATCAACACAGGAGACTTGGAGTGGTCACTGTTCTATCCTTACCTAAACCTATAAAATTCACCTAATCCAAATGATTCAAGAACAACACAGTAGATCTTTAATGACCATTGTTTTTTTTTATGTTATAACGGGCAAACGATCAGACGCATCGCCTGATGGTAAGCGATTACCGCCGCCCATGGACACCCGTAACACCAGAGGTGTCACAAGTGCATTGCCGGCCTTTGGGGGATGGGGACAGGGGTGTAGGGGGAGATTGGGGTATGGGCCTCCGGTATCCTCACTCACTCGATGAAACACAGCGTAAGCGCTGTTTCACAACGGTTTTCTGTGATTGTGGTTTCACTCCGGTCGAGCCGACTCTTTCATGCCGAAGCGTGGCTCTCCCACTGTTGTTTTTTAACAAACAGAACACGTTCCCTTTGCTAGTCAACCTGTACGTACCTACGTAGTAATATAAAATTAATAAAAACAACCAAGATCTGTTTATTTTACTCATTGCCGGTGTGTTAGTAGGTATTTCATACAATCCCTAGGGATTATATAAAATACCTAGGTAAATTATGTATTGGACAATAATATTCATACTGTTTCATACATTGCCCGGACATCATATACTACTAAGGGATTTGAAAGTATGTCATTACGTCACTTCTCTAAAGCTAAAAAACGTAATTCATTGCAAAACAAAGACTTGTGACGACGATAAGCACAGTACTGAGGCATTTGATGCAACGACAAATACTCATATAATAGACTAACATTCTATTCAAAAGGTATTTCAAAGAATTTTCCACAATACCACGTTGTTGCACTGTTAGTTCAGGTATAAGAAAATGCCAATCGTAATAGCCTCCATACGTTAGGGAAAATAGAGTACAATAGCAACAATTTGTATTTCACAAACGGAAACAATGTTCCAGATATCTTCAGGTGGGTACAATCGTCGGCGAAAGTCTAGCCGGACTGCTAATTAAATACGTCTCTTAGAAAATCTCTTCCTTGCCAAGAATATTTTTTAAGTTAAGTTTATTCGTTAGTCTTTTTTCTGAACAGGTAATTCTTACAGGTACTTAATGAATGGTTTTCCTGTGACGATTATTATACAACTAAAGTGTTTTAAATAGTATTCTCATAGCTGACTTTAGTATTGTTTTAGATTTGTGGTTTACCATTGTTCTAACTTTTGAAACTTTGACCATACAATAGCTTGGAGCTGTAAAAGTGCGTGTGCTTGTGATATTCCCGGTTCGATTACTTAATTACAGCAGGGACTCTTTTAGGGAGTACCTTTTATATGAGATATTGCAGCTCGGGGATTATGACATTAAATATAAATATTACTTTATGAAACAGAAGTAAATGGAAATAATAATATAATTAAATATTAACTGACACCTATACTAATATGAACCCATGAAGTAAACTGCTACACGCTCATGGTATGTATGTTTTGGATTTCATACACCATTAAATAGTATTCTAATAATAACATATTACATATACTATCCCTGTTTTTTTCCAATTAATACAAAATTAACGATGCAATGACAAACTTCATCAATTTGATTTTCAAATACGACTCAGAATACGTGTGAAATTACATCCAGCAGGAATAGGGCAAAAATTTTGGACGACCGAAAGTCTTAATTAGCGCCATTACAATTTTTACAAGGCTTTTATTGCACTTTAGTAGACGACTGTACGTGCCTTCAGCGAGCCTCTCGACCCTACACTTAATGCAGTTATGCAAAACACTGCAAATATCTCGTTTGCCTCCATCTAGTTACTTGAACTGCCCTGTTTTTTTTTCTTTTCGCTACATTTGCCATGAAAAATACATTTTCATTATCGCTCCGGTACTTGAAGTGCCATACTTCTTTAATAGTACCGATTCTATTAATGCAACGATTAAATGTCGACTGCCTCGGTGGCGCAGCGGTAACGTATGAAACTGCTGTTCGGGTTCGATTCCCGTGTCCGATCAAATGTTTGTATGACCTACAAATGTTTGTTTCAGAGTTTGGGTGCTTTCTATGTATGATATGTATGTATTGACAACAAAAAGAATACATGTATTCATATCAGTTGTCTAGTACCCATAATACAAGGTCTGCTTAGTTTGGGACTAGATGGCGTTGTGTGTTAGGTGTCCGAAATATTTATTTATTTATTATTTACAAATATTTTTGCCATATTGTATAGACTCTTCATCTTCTTCTCTTACATAACAAGCAAATTACCTTCATCGTCAGCAGTCCACTGCTGGACATAGGCCAAAAGTACCTTGTGCTTGGTAATTTATTTTATTCTCATAAAGATAGAATTAAGACAAAGGTCATTTACAAATACATTATTCCTTTTCGTAACATGGAGTTTTTATAACTCGCAATCAATCAAAACACTTCGAGTGGTGAAGTCTCTCTTCGGACTAATTGGACCCTTACACTACATTGGACTACTTGACGCAGACAGTGTTCCATCTCTTCATTTCATTGTCAAACGTTTTGGCAGATCCTTTTCTGTTTCGGTCAACGAAACATGGAGTGAAATGCCGTCCTCTATTTTTACAAGCAATTATAAATGTTCGAGACCATAGTGCTTAGCGATGGAAAGCAGAAAGATAGCTCTAGAATCAAAAAGTAACACTCAAGGAGACAATTAAACGCTTACGTGCTGTTAGTGTTACAATAACACATGTTACACCCGCTTGACATTAATAACTTTGTTAATTCCATTACATTCTATGCCGTTTATTGTGTGACAGCTATACAAACTCTCCTTTTAATATTTTAGTTATACTGTAATACACATTCTATAGTGTAACATTAATACATTATCAATTTAACACTCCTCGCATTGAAGACGTAGAACAAAATATGCACGTACTTATAAAAGTAATTTTCGATCCGGCAGTTATGCAAACACGCCATTGTTTGATATCTCGCGATATTTTCACCGATTTGGTCTGCTCTCCCGCCAATTTGCCGGTCGGGTGGCCTCACTAAGACCTCTTTCCCGCATGCGGAAGATGCAAACCTTCCGTTGCGTCACTCTCGTCCTAATTTAAATAACATTAGTACTCAAACAATCGTATACTTTCTTCGTATTTGTGAAATTTTATCAGATTTATGCATCAACGAGTTAAGTTTGGCACTCATTGTTAATTTGGAAAAGTTGGAAAGCCTCTTTCTTATCTGTAAAGTTTCGAATAGAACTTATATTGTATTCAGAGTCTTCATACGTAATTTAACTTTGGAAACAACATTCTTATTACTTATCTAATTAAGATCGCGTTGAGGACAGTTTATTTTCGCCGTGCAGAAACATTGTAGTCTGCATATTCTAATTTATATTTTGAATCGTATTACATCTAAATAAACTTTAAATAAATTCAATTTATGAAGACATTATTGAATAAATCTTTCAGCATTTCATGAAAGAATACAAAATAGCTACATTGCAATTCAAAACTGTTAAGGATTTTCTATTTAAATTGCAAGTGACGAGCTCCTTGGCTGACACTGGTGTCAATGTCCTTAAACTCAACTGAGGGCATTCCTTGGTAGGGAAATTGTTCTTGTATATGTATAAAATATTTAAAACTATACAGACAATAACACGGTGACTTAAGAGTATCAGACTGCCTCCACATAAATATTTCATTTTGCAACTTATCTTCTCTCTCTTCCAAATACGAAAGATCCCGTGATCTTAATAACGTTGGAAATTTTTGTTTTATATTGTCTAACAATTAGAATACGCACTTATTGTATAACTGGTTACTACAGGATCATAATTGTTCTGCAGCAGATTTTGTAATTTGGGGCTAAATCATACAACATGTAAACGATACCAGGCTTGTTAATTAACATTCAAATTTTCGCTTGCCGTGATGTACACTCAAAATAAATGAGAGTTAATTATCGTATTGCCTTTGATTCAAAGATATGCAAAAGCTATTGCAACATGATAGCGCAAATACCCGAACTAATGACTCATGTAATGGCTAGGCTTGTTAATCATTTGGATATTAAACACCGTGAAAGTATCGTTTGTTAACATGTTACAGAGTTCATTTGAGATTTTTACCTATGTATTTACTAGATAGCTATAAAAACCTTAAGAATTAAAAAATTAAAGCCATGAAAAGATTAAGGATACCAAGAAGGTGCCAAGATAAAATTTCTGCTTTTAAATAAGAATTGTATTATACCATTATGAAATTAATTTTAATTCTAAGTCATTCTCATATTGACCACTTGGTTTCATCATCTTCATAATCATCAGCCTATCGCAGCCCACTTCTGGACATAGGCCTCTCCAATTTCACGCCACTTAGTTCGATCTATGGCTTCTCGCATCCAGCTCAAAATTGGTTTGAATATTGAATTATATTTTTCTTCTCTATTTTTTAACATGACTACGCGAAAATATGATTCAAGTCATACCTGTATAGCAGTCTGTCAGTCATCTATGTACCTTTGAAAATATTAAACTTTTGAACAGTTTACTTTTGGCATGGCTTGTAGTCCGGACTACGGTGGTTCAGATGCCATGGACTAAGAGATTCTTAAAGATCTGCTTTATGATTCAGTGGGTTTATATGACCTTCATGCAAATAGCGAAATTCCGTTTGTATTTTCCTTAATAATGAACTAAGTGCTTCCGTAATATTCGATTTTAAATCCATTATGTGGGAATCATTAGTTAGATTAAGATAACTGTCATTGACGGACAGACGGCTGGCGCCGGCTCTTTGGCTCATGTTGGGCTTGTTATATATTTTCTACTACATTCGGTTCGATATTATACTAGTGTTAGAGCTGCAAGGGTAATTATTAAACTATTTGATTCGACAGTTTTTCTAACATGTTTTGAGGTTTCTGTTCTTCAATAAATGTAACTATGTATAAAACATTTATATGTATAAATGTGTATGTATAGCCGTAAAGATGTGTGCAAATTTTATTTTGGTGGGATAACGGTATTTCAGCGCATAAAATACGAACAAGCAAACATGGATTTCTATATAAATATTGATTCTGCTGATTTAAGAAAAGCATCCGCGTAAATGAATACAACGTTGTGTCAAAATTTCAAACTGTTCAATGGGTAAACCTTAAAAAAGTTTGCAAGGTATATTGCTAAACCTACTGCTACTACTAACTTTAAAACACTAAAGGGCAGAAAGATTTCCAATATTTAACTACTACATAACACTATTTAACAGATAAAAGTTGCTGATATATTTTACATGTCGCAGCCAGCTAGCTTAATTGGCCGTTCAATCATCAGCCTAGCCTAGTCCAGCTCTGTACTAAACAGCACCGTCCATCTAACTATGAAGTTATATTATCACTTTTAATCTTTTGAGACAAAAGAAAACCTTGTTTTTAACGTGTGGAAACTCCCACGTGCCGTCACCCCACCGGGGTTTGCGGCGGGGCGGTTGGTGTCGGAATCGGACCGAAAAATACCACACGGTGTACCACTCTGCGCCTGAGACGGGAAGGATCGGGAATTGCTGTTATTAACACGTCCGGACCCCTCCCAGAATAAAAACAAAAGTAACCCAAAACAAGGTTAGGCATTTCCTAAGTTCTTCCATTCGTAACACGGCCGCTAGTCGAACGGTACTGTTTAGAAAGAGGCTAGGCTAAGCTAGTTGGCTACGACTATATATGGTTATCTGGGAAAATTGTCTCTGTTTGGGTTTGAGAAACCGGCATCTTTACTTTCAAGCAGAAAAATTCAAAATAATATATCAGGAACTTCAATAGTAAGTGATGAATCTACGCTTAAATACACCTTACTTACTATAAACCAGACTTTAATAGACTAAATAACCAAGGCAGTATCAAATTACGTGAAATATTGTAACAAACCAACATAGTTTTTTTATGTTAATATTGTTTAACATTCCATCATCACTAAATGAATGTTTATTTTTTCTCATCTATATTGCTGTATAAAAGATTGTCAGCATCGTGCCAAAACTTATGTTTTGACATAAATTAAAATAGCGATCCGCCACATCATACAGCAATGTACTATTTAGCAAAAAGAAAACATAATGCTTGAGGAACAATCCAGGGTTGTCCCTACGTTTCAAGTTGTGGTGGAAAACAAATGTTTGAGGAAAAGTAATTATTATAATTGTATACATTTGTGGTCATAATTGGCAGTGTGTGTGTTGCATCTCATTAACAGTACTTTACCTAAATATTTTGTTTTACTTTTTTGATAAAATTGATTTATTTAGGACCTTGAACAAGTTCTAGCAGTTTCTTTAAAGATGGCAGTAGTGTACTACTACTGCCATCTTTAAAGAAACAGCTCGCGGAATTAAGTTAATAATAAATATATAGGACAAAACAACGTTTACCGGGTCAGCTAGTCTACTATATAGAATTCTCGTGTGACGTTGTTACTCACAATTAACTATCTATTTATGGGTAGGTAAAGTCATTCAATCCTGTGTCACACCACCGTGTACTGTGTCCGTTCAGCGAGCCTGGCGTGAGGACCCTTTATTTACCGGAAATTATGTTAATTATTTAGGCGAAGAGGAGCAGGTAGTTGTGCAGCTCCCGAGGAGTAATCAATCTATTAATTAGTATGCCGGTAAACTGATTAGGCAAAATCGATAAGACAAAACTCTATTCTAGTTTTGATTTACATTTGTCTTTGAATGGCGGTTTCCTCCGACAGAGAAGGTTTTGTTCCTGATAGACCAATGTCTATTTATCTGTCAAATAACTAAAGATTTCGGTTTCACAAGTCGTGGATGGAGACAAACATGTCAGTTATTTATCAGCAACTTTTATATGTTACATGGCAAATAATTAACAATCTGAAACTTTATCGGGAATTGATAAAGGACTAGTCCCTTGAGATTTTATAATAATTCTAGTTACAGAGTCTTATTTGTGTCAGCAGATTTTTTTCTGAATTGCCGAAAAACTTATTTTAGTAAGCTCTTTTTAACTTTCCACAGAGCCGCAGTGCATACGACTAAGCGGGCAAAAAAAATTTAACACTTCCAGTTTTCTTTTGTTTTTTTTTTCAATTTTTAAACCTCACTAACAAATTCAAAGAAAAAAGTTAACGTATTTGGTACAGTCGATCAAAAATTATGCGCATACATACATTTTTTTGTGATTCATTTTGATTTATGTAGATTTTATAATGCATATATTTTTGTATTATTCACTACAATATTAACTACTGTATTTCTTTTAATTTTACAATATCATATGTCGTAGATATGTTCCCTCTTTAAATAAATAACGCAAATATTCTTCCACATTTGTACAGATACAGAAGAAGGTTATCTTCTATTGAAACTGTACAAAGACGGGACCGATTATTGTAAATAAATAAATAATAAATAAATATTTCGGCCATCTAACACACAACGCCATCTAGTCGCAAACTAAGCAGAGCTTGTATTATGGGTACTAGACAACTGATATGAATATATAAATACTTTTTTTTGTAAATACATACATATTATACATATAAAACACCCAAACTCCGAAACAAATATTTGCAAATCATACAAACATTTGGTCCGACCCAGAATTCGAACCCGAGACCTCATGAACAGCAGACGCATACACTACCACTGGGCCACTGAGGCAGTCTCTTGTGGTAACTGTGGTAATTTGGTGTCAAACTTATTATAACAACAAATATAGCAATATTAATACACAAGTTATAGATATTTTTCTTAGCTCGTTCCATTCCTAGCCACTGCCCTAAGGAAAACCCGGGTGAAGAACAGGCAACAAAATAACAATTCCTAGAATTTCCTCTACGATATTGGAATAGATAAGGTGATTTGATAACCATTTCAGAATGTTGTGTTAAGCCTTAAAAATCGAAGCTTGAAGTTGTTTTTCTTTGAGCATGAATAACTGATTAGATATATAAAAAACCTATTACGTAAATATAGAAATTGCATAATGGGTGTCGGTGTAGGGTGTCATCCCTATTAATTGTAAGAGACGCAAGCGGGAGGCGCCAGCAGCTGGCGGCGGCAAAGGAACTTCACAAATACAATGGTGAAGATGAGAGTGAGTCGCTAGATCAAAGCCGGGCTACGCCGCCGACGCGCTTTGTTTACGCCAACGCCGGCGAACCATCGACTAATCAACCAACTGATTAATTTAATTAAACATTACGAGAAAGTTCTGTTTATTTTACGTTTCCTCGGGCCCACATGCGAGTTCAAAGGAAATACACCGGGAATGTAAACACAAGTATATTGTTGGGACGTTCGTGAAGCGAGACGTATTGTATGAGACCTGACGTCCATGTGACACCTTTTGTATAAGACGTGAAGCCTATCAGACTCCTTTTCTATACGACGAGAATGCGTTAAGCTGTAATTGACTAGCAACGCCTAGCGTGATGCGAAATTAGAACAATAACAGAAGATTACCTATGCCTTAGCCAATTTGCAGCCGTGGGGCTGTTTATACGAGAAATGAGATCAAAATAATATCGCAATTATCCTTCATCAGAAAGCTCATTCATCAAAATAATAATATTACCATAGTACCTAAAAATGGAGTAGCTGAACAATACATTTCATCTAAATGCGTCAGATTGTAAGTTAGTAGGTTCGCCTCCGAAGCTTATCAGCATCGATATCAGCGGTAACCAATTGAAACAATGTAAACACGCTACCTAACTACATCTACATGAAGTTACTATTATTTATAACCAAGAGAACTAATTGTAATCACTTGTGATCACATTTTTACTCGAGTACTCTATACATTGCAATGTTTATTTTACACACTTTATATTAAAGTAATCATTGTACATACATGTACTTTCATATCATGCGGTAATTATTTCACAATAGCGGAAAATTCAATTTTCTAAGTTTACATGTTTCATTACTTTTGAAAAGTGGCCTAAACTACAGATGATTGACTTAAATATGACCTAGCTGTTCCACTTTTCCAAGAGACTACGGGGCTCCAGTCCCTTAGTACGTCATCGGTAATACTATTAATTATGATTAATAACAAAGAAGGTCGGACGTTAAATAAATCGGAATTTCATTCGTTGACGGCCACGCTCGACAAGTAATGGCACAAATTGAACGATAACACAATTATTGTACTAATCGTCTTTTAAGATGGCGTCCAGGAGAGTTTCTGCGCCCTGTTTATAATTAATTTACAACATTACTACCGCATATGTATACATGTACGACCGTTTGTCTATTGTTATGTTTAATAACGCATGCGAACACTCACGCAGCCGGTTTGCTCTTGTTATCATAAAATCATCTTATTTTGTTTCTATTTTCTTTGAGCAAATGGCGGGTAATGTAAAATCGTAACTCCTCGATTATATGTACGTCCCATTATTCATGATTTTGTTAATTAACATAAAGCTCATTCCTTCAAATCACAATTATTCAATTGAAACTCTCAGTGAAATTAAATCAAACCGAGAACGTTCATGTGAATTGTTATAGTAAACATTCAAAACTTTTCAAAGCTGATTGCGAACTGTTCCTCAATAGAAAAGGGCTGGGGAAAAAATACAGTTGAATAAAAAAGTGGAAAACACAAATGCGCAAAAGCAACTAGGTAATTAAAAAACAAGAGGCAAAAGCCCCACTCAACGTGCGGGTATCTTCCCAAATCATAGAACTTGCTTCTTTATACCGCGGTTTTTCTTTCGTCCACCTAATAATGGTTAAAGAGAACGGTATGTTTAAATAATGCTTCTCGAGGTCGCCTGTATTAGCGACACTTCAAAGACTTATAGTAGCTTCACTTATTTTTTAACGTTTTCATATTTTTCAACGTAAATATTACTGAATAGAGGGACTCGCGTCAATCTGTACACAAATTCTAATCAAAGTCTTTTTTATACTGCACAAGCATTGCGCTTTCTTGTTGGTCTTTTTTATTGAAAAATGTTCCAATCTAAATTACTTCAAAGCGGCGGTTTTTTGTGTGAAATCTAATTGAGAAATACTAGCTACGTATTGCTCTCTAGATTTCACACAAAAATTTGTATCTGTACACCGTTTCAAATTTTTTGACTTTGTTTTGTAATCTTTTGGAGAGCTCTTAATATGTGACGCGCAATTTCCAATGCAATGTCGAAACTTTCAAAGCATGTTAACGTTAAAAAATTGTTATATCAACTTACATAACGTTAAGAAAATAGTAGCATTATTTTACTGTTTATTTAAAAACGTCTTTAAGAGCTGTCGTTCAAAAACCGATTTTCACTTACTGTTTTTATCTATAAATTTAATTAAGAAATGACGAACACAAAAATATATGTTGGATTTTGTCATCTAATAATCGTCACGTCGAACTCCACCGCGTTTATGTCGATATTCAACAATTACATTATAACAAGAGCCTCATAGCTACACATCTTATATTTTCAGCCTATTTTGATTGAATTTAAACGCTACTAGAGCCCCTATAACTTTGATTATATTGTTTCATGTAACTATAGTATAAACATAATCATTCACAGAACACACAAACACACACACACACACACACATACACACACATACACACACACACACACACACACACACACAGTTAATAATTGTGTGTCTGATATTTGCATATTTTGTACATACTAGATAATCATATATTACATTAGTGTCTTTATTGTCTCAAGGCCCAACGAAAATCACCTTTGGGAAAGCTTATAGCTGAAAATTGCCTAGTTTAAAGGACAAGGTTCAAATTTTTGGAATTGCTATTTCGTAAAACCATTAGAATTTTAACAAACAATTTTGTAAACTTTCATTTGGGTTTATGTTTTACTGTTTTAAATATTTTTGATCAATAAATCAATATTATAATTGTTACTATAACTTCATTGATGCTCAGCTGTTAACTACCGGACTTTACGAAAATCTTTAGTCAACACTGTCATCTCAAATTTTGTGTATATAACCGTTTCCGAGGGATAAGCCTCACCAGATTTCTGTAACATTTGCAGTTGGCGCACAACTCTTAAAGATGCGGCTTGACATTGTTCTTAGCGGAATGTTTTTCTGCTTGTAGTGAGAGATGGTTAGCTTAAATTGGGTGTGTGATTGCAGTATTACTTCGAAAAACAAAAATTTGTATCAATCGGGTGAGGCAAAGATTAATAACAAAATTGTATGGTAATGGAAAAAAATGCGAAGGGAGCTATGTAGTCAAGTCTATTTTATTTTATCGAAATGTAGAGAATTAATTAGGCTGTGTGTAACAGCATCTTTTAAGAGATAACAAGATGAGCCCCGCAGTATACTTTACCCCCAGGAAACGCCCCTGGTCAACAAATACATTTTTTGGATTTTTTTTACCGAATTGTGAATCTAAACTATTCTCGAATCCTCGGGAATATACAGAAAACATTTCATCAAAATTGCTTCGCTTGGGAGGAGTTTAGTCAGATACACACGTATAGAAGATTTATATTTATAAAGATGGTTCATATGACAACACTTGTTTTGAAGTAAATTTATAGAAACAAATGTAGTACTTTTTGATGCTTGTTGGAGAATAAAACAAAAATGCGGAACGTAGCATTTGTGTCGTCATTCAATTCGTAATTATTAAATAAACTAAAATTGAATTACATTTTCAATGAATGCCATTGAAAGTCCTTTATTTTTATAACATTTATTTTCTCTGTCGTGTAAAAATCAACATAAATATAATGAGTACTGACGGCATTAGTAAACCCTAACTATACAAATAAATAAAATAAAAGTGTTTGTTTGCAATTTTTAATTAACTTTTTCACTTAATGCATAATAATACGAAAGTATGTATGGTACTAACTTCAACCGTCTGTTCCGCCTAATCTCTGGAACGGCTGTATGGGCTATGACGAAACTTTCAGTGGGAGATTGCTGGTGATTTAAGGAGCAGTTTAGGGTTTTTTGACTAACTTCACCCCGGATCGTTGCCCGCGCGTACCGAGAGGGTCAACTTAAATGGAATAAATCTTATCGACTTAACAAACAGCTTTTGAGGTCAAATAACAAGTCCTAAAGTAACATAATAAAAATGCCTTGCATCATTTTAGAAAAGAGCCGATACTATTACACAGGTGGACCGTTATTAACCAAACATAGCTAAAAACCACCGCAAGGAAACTGGCTTTCAAATGAAAAAAGCACATTGAAATCGGTCCATCCGTTTGAGAGCTACGATGCCACAGACGACACACGCACAGAGACAGGCAGACATCGACGTCAATCTTATAACACCTCTCGTTTTGCTTCGGAGCTTAAAAACTAACGTTAAAGATTAGACCAAAAAATGAGTTAGTGATTATATTATTTTCTATTAGTAATTATCTGTATTAGTAATCATTAATTCAAACAATTTTAAGGATTTTAAAAGAGCACATCCTGTCGGTCCCAGTTTTCATGAATATATATGGGAATCGTTATTGGTAGTCAGGGCCTCAAATTTACTGAAAACTAGTTCAACCTTCCAATTTAGGGCCCTCTCAGGGTTGCGAAAATCTGATGCCAGTCGCTCCGTAGAAAGAGCTGATATTCAGGTTAAACCGGTTGTACTAGTAACCTACTCCTAATCTTGGGAATAATAAAGTCTAGGAAGATGATATCTAAATTAGGTATGTACTTCCCAGGACTTACCCAGCTTAGTATAACAAAGAACCAAACTAAGCCACTGTTAACTAAATAATAATACGAATACTGGAATACTAAATAATCTCCTCTTGTATTAACCGACATCAAAAAAGAGGAGGTTATAAATTCGAATGTATTTTTTTATGTTTGTTACCTCGTCACTTTCGACTGACTTTGTTCAAGCAGTACTACTCTGGAATGCGCTCCCGTTCGAAATCAGAAATCTACAAACTGTTTTATATTCAAAAGGCAAGAACTTACTCCTTAACTGGCAGAACTACCTCACCCACATCACATCTCATATTCCGGTATTTAAGGTGTATAGATGTGATAAATATGTGTATGTATATATTTTATATATGTTTGATATTGTTAAATTTGTATTTCTGATGTGTACCGTTGTGTGTTTATGTATGTACATATCTAAGTTTAAATATGTATTGTTACATATGTGTCATATGAAATTTCTATACACCTGCCTGATAACAATTCTATACCACTCAAAGGTTGGCTGCAAGAACATGCATAAAGTCCACCAATATATAAATTTGGTAGTAATACAGCATTATAATATTTTCTTATTTAAGTTATCAATATAATAACATCCTACATGCAACAAAACATCCTAGCATTAAACTTTTTATTAAACGTGTACCAAATACTCATAAAACGAATTCCAAATGCATTTAAAGAATGCCTACATTGTTCACGTTCATATTGTTTGTATCAAAAATATAAAAGTTCAACGTTTGTTTATCTAAGGCACAAGACGCTCGCAACTGACGATAAAAAAAAACTATTATCTTTGACAAACTCCAAATCATTCCCCATCCCCCAAATGCCGGCAACGCCTCTGGTGTTGCAGATATCCATGGGTGACGGTAATCGCTTACCATCAGGCGCTACGTCTACTCGTTGGCACGCGATTACATAAAAAAAGTCCTTCGAAAATTAATGGTTTGGACAGAACATTTATTATTTATTCGTAGTCGTATCGTTTTGGCATCTCAAAGTAATAAGTAATGCCTATATAATTTTGTCGTTATCTTTAACATGGATATAAATTCAATGTCCGTCAAAGTTTGTATTGAATAATTCACGGCGTTCTTCAACGGCCCGTGTTGTAATTGTTAGAGCTATTCAGGGCTGCTGAAATAATTTATTGCATATCAACATCAACTGTATGCCAATTATCCACTATAAATAATGAACAGATGGCGATAGGGATATTTTGAAGAGATTGTTAAATTTAGTAAGAATTCTTAGTGTTGATACTTGCGGTAATATGGTACATGGAGAGACTATTGACATCGTTCTAAAAAAAAAGTTCAGATATCATTAAGTTTGGGTTCTCTTATACAACTTCTTTATCTTGAGTCATAATTGTGTTATTTATAGAGTTCCTTACTATTTCAGCTTTCCAGTAGATAAACTTTACGAGTAAAATTAGGTGTGATGAGGACAGCGTTGAAAGTAGACTAGATATACACACAGCCATCTGTCAGACCTCATTACTGATACTACTCATTAACCAATCTCTTGACTCCTTAATCTACCTGTACATATTATATACGACCTACTTGACATAAGCAGTTAAAACACAATTTCAATGTGCTGATCATAGCCCGGAACTTATTGTATTAATTAAGAAAAAAGAAAAAGTTTTATTTCAGTTTAAACAGCTTTACCAGGTATAAACAGGTCATACAAAAAAATGATACCTCTTTCTAAAATAAAATATATATTTAGGGAGAATGAGAAAGTAATTTGAAGGATCCCGTTGTCATCCAAATATTTAAACAAATAGGTAATTCAAAAGATATATGGCTGGTGCCAACCCTGCAGCGTTCAGGCTGCGGGGGTGGTATTGGGGGTTATATGAGAGGGTGAAAATTAACATGTTTGTCTTGCTTACATTGTCGCTAACACTGAAACTACGCCTAAGTCAAATAAATTTCCTCCCGTTTAACATAAGCACATACAACTAATGTTTTAAGCAAACGGAGCACGGTGGAACTCGACGTGCGTTTGTGCCCACTAATTAATGCTAAGAATTTAAACTTTTTGTATGTTCGTATGATTTTACCTAAGTTTGTTATTTGTTTGTTTAGGCGATATAAGAGTTACACTCCCGCCTTTGTATTTACACAGTGAGTAGTACATTCGAACGTAAGACTTCTGTATTATTCATTACACGTAACGTATCATTAGCTTGTTATCTATGAAAGGAACTTTTAAAAGGGCAGGAAAACTACGCATGATTCGTTTAGAAATTGACAATCGGATCTCTATCTGCGCTTAAGATTCTCGTAAACATATGAGTTTACTTACCTAAATATTTTTATAGCACTCAATTCATCTAAATAGAGACCCAATAGGAAAATATTTTAAAACTTAGTCCTTAAAATATTGCTTGAGCTTTTTTATGGAATATAGGGCCAACGAGCAGACGTATCGCCTGATGGTAAGCGATTACTGCCGCCCATGTACACCCGCTACACCAGAGGCATCACAAGACCGTTGCCGGCCTTGAGGAATGGATTATGAGCCTCCGGTGTCCTCAGTCACTCGGTGAAACACATCGCAGGCGCTGTTTGACACCGGTTTTCTGTGCTGCTGCTGTGAAGCATGGGTGAAATGTTTATTCTTTACGTGTCAGTTTTACTGCAAATGAAGGGCAATGCATTTTAAATACATAAAATCACACCTTTTTTCACTACGTTCTAAAATTACACTGGTGACACAATTGTTGTGTCACAAAACTTTGAGAAAAAAATAAGTTCGAGTTATATTTAAAAGACCTTGTGTTTCATCATTCAATTCAGTTAATTTATCAGTTATGCTTCTAGCTTTAAATCTATATTGAATTAAAGTCTTCTATTAGACGATATATTATTCTATTTATTCTTTACATAACCCATCATTAAAAAAATCGAGTAACCCTTTCAGTAGTAGTAGTAGTAGTAGTAGTAGTAGTATAAAATTTGACATGTAACAATATGTGCGCTCATTGAACAAATAAAATAACGCGATTCCGGCTTCCTGTTACAGGCTTCCGTCCCTTTTCGCGGAAATTACACCCACAAAGAAAGCGAGACGAAAGATCAAAAATAACGTTTAAAAAACAACATGAATATTTTTTTCTTCAAACGTTTGATAGTGCAATGTCTGCCTAAGTGCCGTAACCGTAACAAGCCTATAATGAGCCCATTTGAATATTGTAATTCCCGACAATAGTTTATAAAGAACCAAGGACTTCATTATAAAATGACACACAAAGGGAAATTATAGTAAAAGCAACACCGCATACTATATTTTAGGTGGTAAACCACACAGTTGTTAGTTTTACTCAACTAGATAGAACAAATACGTCCCATTGTGTCCAAATTATTTAATAATATATTCTAGTCACTCAATAGCAACGCTATTACAATATTAATAGCGGAAAATTGTGTATCTCTCTCATAAACAAAGTAATAATTTGACGACAATGGTTTATACCGCTATATCCACATAAAATGTGTACATTCACCATAGTAACCGGTAAGCGGTGTTATATACAGGCCGCGAGGAATGAAAGTGCTTCTGTGAATGCAAGAATTTTTAGCAATGATTTTGAAATAACCAATTAGGCACACAAAGTATTTTACAAAAATTAAGGTTGTTTTACAAGCTACTTGTAGTGTAAAAAAAAATATCAATTAATTAGCCTTGAGCTTTCCATGATATAGGCCTTGCTCCTCCACCGCTTTCAATTGAACCCGGCAATCTTCTCCAAGGTTTCTATCCCTCTGACCATGAAGCGTCCTATAACGTTTTTGTATTTGCTGCTTCCGCTCTAAGACTTAGGTATTTAGCTTTATTCGTGTTACTGAAACATATTTTCTAATTACATCTTGTCATAATAAAATTCGTCTAGTCGTTATAACTTCTTAAGATGAGGACGTCTCTCATGAAGATTAATCTCAATGCCTTATTAACGTAGGAGACACAAAATACAGCTATTATATTTAATAACACAAATTAGTGTTTATGCATTACTAGCTGATCCGGTGAACTTCGTACCACCATATTTACATATCTGTTTCAGGTTTCCACAGGCAGTGATTAAGAAATGCCTTTTACGGTTGTCTTTTAATTTTTCTTGTATACAAACCTTGTACCTTATAATAGTGGACTCATAAAAAAAGAATTATTTACATGAAACGGACACAAAGTACAACAATTTATGGAGCACACAAAGGGTTGTCCCATGTAGGATTTGAACCCACAACACTTGGCGCAGTAGGAAGCGGTGTGGCAACCACTTAAACCACTAGGCCAACCGTGCAGTCATCATTTATTAATTATGATATCAATCGAATTGACTTTTTATGAAATCAGTTCCGAATGTTTTCCGACCGCTGCTATGAATGTCAATATAGCCTTAAAATAATGTGAAACGTAAATATCGTTTGGATTGAAAAAAGAAAGCGTGGACATACGAACAATGAGACGTATGTGTAATAGAGAGGCAAAGTGCCTATCAAGCCTTCAGACGCTGTAAACATATAAAATGAAGGCGCTTATTGTTCTTTCAGTAACAATAAGAGGTGCATTTTTCCACAATCGACTGAGGCCATTTCGAGTGAGACGAGTGGAAATAATAACCAGTGGATACCGCATCGACGCACGTTTAAACAATCAAACGGAGAACAAAAAGACAGTAATGTGGAAATGGATAATGCAGAAGCGACTGCGAGGGAATGTGGCCACAACGGCAGCGGGTGGCGATGCGCTTTTAATACGAATAATGCTTCAATTGTACCCGTCACATGTGAACCATGTCTGTCATAAAGTCAGCCTATTATCTATTCTACTCTATTGTAAAGTCATAGATTTGGGTTTCCTTTCAATATCGAACTATAATGTGAGGTCCAATCTTCACAATCCACTGCCACTTAATAAACATGCTAATTAATCCCTTTAAGTTTTTCAGGTATACGGTAGAGAAGTATTATCTAAGCAGATATCTTATTTTAAATTCAGACTTCTTCGTTGATTTCCAAAGTTTCTTTAGGTCGTGGTACGGGTTTGCCAACTTGTTTAATGTGTGTTAAGAAGTGTTAACATCTCCTAACTTGTTCATATAATATTGTCGTTACCGAGCTATAATTTAGTTTTTCATTTGACTGCAGTGTAATCGTACTCGACCAGCTACACAGCTAATTATTGACCAACTACAATTTTCAACCATCGTGTAGACCTGCCGTGAAACTTCGCTTCTTTTTCGCAGCTAGTTACGCCTCCCGCTGCCATCTATCAAAGTGACCCCACCCTATTCGCTATGAAGAGGATGTGTGATTAGTTTTATACTTCGCCCCTTGCAGCGTCGCCCCCGCACCCCTCGCTTGCCCCCCTCCCCGACCTCCCTCGCGCCCTTCTACCGCTATTCTTCGCCAACTGTATCTCGTAACAAATGAATCATCCTGTATGAACGTGGAAATAGCATAGGCCTTATTATACATAGTAAATTGAAATCAATTTGAAGGACGCCATTAAGTGGTATTAACATAAAATTCACAAACAACTTGCAAAGTTATTATTACCAATGTGAGGGGCTTGACAAATTGCGCTTTATTTTGTGTAATATGTCTATTAAATATGAACACGGGCTAGCAAATTGCGTGGGAGACAGCAATCTGATAAAAGAATGGTTCAACTTAGAAAATATTAATATATTCTTTTTTTTCGTTGATAGTTCCCATCTCCATTTCAAAAAACTTGAAAGTGCTTTCGAGGAGAGAATAATATGTATAATAGTGTAGTTTTGTTGCAAATGAAATCGCAAAATAAATGGAATCTCATCTAATTTAATTAATACGTAAGACAGTGAATTTGCTTACAAATGTTGATAATTCAGTTTATAACAGGACAGTAAGTATCAAACACTCATTATAAAATCAAAAACTAATAAATCTGTTGATTATTATAAAAGGTCGTCAATTTCAAGGTTTGCGATACGAAGTTAGAAATACTTGCAGGGTGGAACCGTAGGCTAGTTTACAATAAAAATAATTGAAGCAGATTCAGTTTGTTCTAGAATGCTGGTTGATTAAATTGTACATGTAGATAATCCAATATACAATCTAATAAATTGGAATAAAGTATGTTCTTAAAAACAAGCTTTTGTTAAAACGCGTAAAATACCCTGGATACTATCAAAACATAAAATACTCGTCATGACCAATAATACGATTCTAAATTCAGTGGTGATTCATCGTTTTATATATTGTATTGTCCATATCATAATATTGTATTGCCACGCGATGTATATAAGCCTGCAAAATTTCAGTACAGTCGGTTGAATATTTTTGATTCAAAATTGAGTTGCAAGATTCTACCCGAACATACATTGCTTGCAAGAACAGAATGGTTCTCAACATTGCCACTCACTGAATGTCGCCTTTGAAGTTTGTAAGTATTGAAGACGATATTTTTCACTTATGCCGAGAACAGTAAGGGCTGAATGTACAGTGTACACCTATCGCTGCTATATACCAGGAGCGTAATTGCGCGGTACCGCGGAAGTTTATTATTGCGTTTCGTACGCAAAGTTTCGATTAGAGGGCGCCAGTGCCGCGCCGCCGCCGGAATAACATAAATAATGACTAATACTGGATTGCACTCATTTGCTATCTAGGAAGTTATCCGACGACTACACCATTTTTGTGTAATCATCTTTAGATTGTAATTTGATTATCATATTTCTCCTAATTATTGCGGTTTCGACGTATGTTTGAAATATTATTTTTAAATGTGGCAACTTTTGCACTAGGAATATAATCTGTGACGCGGGTTTAGATTTACGATTGCGATTACTTTACGATGTCATCTGTGCGGTGCAGTGTTTTGTACCAAAACCATTATAAATAATGCATTTAAGATATGATTATAAATCTTATTTGATTTCTACAATCGTGGATATCTGATAAGCTCTGTACATCCATATTATTTAATATATATTGTATGACATGGATTAAATACGCTACATTTTCTTCAATTCTATTGCAGAGACTACATCTATTAGGAAATTTTGTTTATATAGTATAGGAAAGTTAATTTATGTAATTATTTTAATAATAAAATAGGTTTTTATTTTTTATAATTTAGTTATAAGCTTGCAATACTGCCTTGGGAATTAAGTTACTAACTATTTTAAATAAATAAATAAAGATAAGTCGCCGAAATATATGTATGCGCACAACTTCCGATCGACTGCACCAAATTGGATTTAAAAAATATATGTGTTCGGTAGTGTTACTATGAGGTTGAATAAAATACAATAAAACATTACCAGAAAAAACAATTTATTTTATCCGCGACTGTACACTACCTGCGGGAAGCTAAAACAAGCTTTTCAGAAATTTTGAAAATATTTATGAAAGATCAATATGACAGCACGAAGTTCACCATGTCAGCTAATACCTAGTACATAATTCTAAGTAATAATCATTTAAAACTAAACTATATTAGTTTCAATTACATATTTAACGCAGAAAAAAAGTTCTCGGACAATTTGTTTCGTAGCTCTCACGATTACGAATCAAAATTAACGACAAAAGATGTTTTGTACCTTTAAAACATAACTATCTTAAAAAAGAAAAAGGTTTTTAATTTATCTCTGCTTTTTTGGTATTCATTAATTAAGAACTTTAGAACAAATTACCGTCATTCGTCAACCAAATTGAATTGAAACAGATTGATACTACAGATTTATTAATACTGTCCTACTGAGGTCGACTTTTTTACGGTATGACTATTATGCTTATCGTTCTTTTCGATTCGATAATTATTCCTTCTAATAATAAAATAAATTATATTTAAAATTCCTTAGAATGGACACGGGGTCAGAACTACACACAAAGCTACATACTTACTCACGTTCAGTTGTATGTTGTTGTTGTTAAGTTGGGTTTAAGACCGCAGCTTTCAGCGTAAGTCTCGAGCTTTGTTAATAGTCATGGTGTAACGTAAGCTCCTGGAAATTGTGCTCGTTTAAAAGTCAACGGAATTTTGTTAGGAATGAACAGGACCCGTGACATTAAACACTATCACCTGCGCGGCCCTATTAAAATCTGTTTGTCGTAGGGTTTCCGTGTAAATTGGTAACTTGAAGTTTGGTATATGTGGAAAGCTTATATGAAAATAATTATATAACTTGAATGAGCTGTCTCTAGAAGAGTACTCACGTATTCTAAGAACATGAAGCCGGAGAGTTAGTTCATCATGTTTTTTATATTACATGTTATTCTAGATTTTTGGATACCTTGATATTTATTTGCGTATTTTTTGTGTACTGTACAGTTTCTTTACATTATCCAGCAGTTAACAGTAAGAGGCTGTTAATAATAATTTTAACATAATATAGCATGTTATAAGTCGTTACTTAGATATTTAAAATCTAGAATAGTACTTAAACTTTTCCAATCAAATACTCGAATGTAACATTGTTTCCATTCTTCCATGTTTTCGAAAGGAACTTCAAAAAGTTGTATGAAATGTGCACTATGCTCGAATTGGAAGTGGACTTCCGAAATAAAGATGCGTTGACTGTCGACATTTACAATATTGATCGGACGACAAGCTCGGCTGTCTCTATCGTTGTTATATACAAATATAAATTTTTTATTTAGTTTGCATATGGACGGCGCCAAGCGACACCCCCAAACTCCCCCTATTAATAACCTAAGCGACTACTAAATGACACCCCTATTATAACAGTTGTAGATCCAGCACCCGCCTGAACATTACACCCACTTATATTTTGTTATAAATGTGCATTTAATATAACTAAGTATCACAATTGAATTAAAATGTTAAAATCTTTTTTGAAATAAGCTTACGACCTTCTCCTCTCGGTGTTGGCAGAACCAACATCTTGCTATTCTATCCGTACCTTCGTAACGAATCTTTTTCTAAAACCTAAACTTAGGTTTTAAACTTAGGTTCATTGGAAACTTTCAAATCTTTTTTTCAAATTTAAGTTTTTTATAAATAAAATTACTATATTTAGAAATGCTTTTATTTAGAAAAATATTCATATGCTGAAGACGCTTATAGGTTTTTATTTGCCAAGAAAAGTGAATAGTGTTAATATATATAATAAGACACTGTTTCTAAATCTTTTGTATCATCCCCTCGGTTTAGGGTTTTCTGTTCCATTCTTCGTAAGCAATTTTTATATTCGGTAGAAATATACGCTACCCAAAATATATTACGGCAAAAATGTAAGAGTCGTCTGTGTCATCTTTATTTGTACCTCTTTATGTAAGCCACCGTTATATATAAAAAAATCTACTTCGAACATCCCAATAACGATCGTCACAGGTGATGATGACAATCGGAACCAACGGCTTAAGATGCTTTCCAAAGCATGGGCGTGAAATACTGCCAAACTTCCAAACTGCGGTCTATTATTAACAATTTCTTGCAACCAAAACGAAACAACACTTTTACCCTGATGTGGGAATTGAATTCGAGAGCTCTTAATCGGCGGACGAATGCGCTAACCGCTGAACCAACGACACAGCAACTTATATTGAACCTACTGCAAATGTTTTGGCAATTATAGCAAAAAAATAAGAGCATAAGTGTCCAAACCGGAATTTAGTTAAATCGTTATTCTCATAAGATTTTCTTTCATTACAAGACGGCCTAATAAAATACAACTATCATCAAACTAATATAAAACTTGTGCGTTTAACGGTTAAAAATGTTGAGAAGATTTTAGGTTGGGAGAATGTTGTTAGTGATGCGTCTTTTACCTCCATTCCGCCAACTGGGACAGCTGTGCGGTGACGTGCGCTCGCTACGGTTCAACAAATCCGCGAACTCACACCCTGTACCGGGCTAGAACCGGTAAACGGCGCTTGTTACTTCCACTCGCTTTATTATCTTTTACTACAAACGTACACACGGGTCAGCGTTCGCTGACCGATTTCTCCGTACGTTATAGTCTTGTCCTTAATCAAATGCAATAACTGCCTATAAAATTTTAACAGATTGTAATTTAGTTGACCAAGTGTACCTAATAATATTATCGGCGAGGCAGTCGCGAGCCCCCGCCCCCTCCGTCCCCCTCGACCCTCGTGACCCCGCTCCCGCCCGCGTCTACATAAATCTATTTTATCGTACACCGGCAATAAATTTTATTTCGGGATCTTTAATTCTTTGTTATTGAATTGGATTTTAGTGTTTTATTCGGGTAAACAAACAATACATCGGAACGTTTCAACCGGTACTTAGGACACGTGTGCGTTTCGTAAACATGACTAGCGGCGCGCCCGTCGTCGCCCGGCTAACTTAATAAAAGATTTTATTTGTAGATTGAACTGCGTTCCG
Source organism: Hyphantria cunea (assembly GCA_003709505.1). Taxonomy (NCBI): domain Eukaryota; kingdom Metazoa; phylum Arthropoda; class Insecta; order Lepidoptera; family Erebidae; genus Hyphantria; species Hyphantria cunea. The sequence goes on along the minus strand of PKRV01001717.1, from coordinate 197,974 downwards.
TTATTGCTGCTGTAAAATGGCCGGCTTTTGTCTGCGTTCACAATTAAAACTTGGATAATGTTTAGTTGTAACGCTGGGCACAAAGAAATGCCGCTCTTTGCTTCAACAATTACGGGGTAGACGTAAATAAACTGTAGTGCGCAAGCAGCGCGGGCGGCGCGTCCGATACGAGATCTACAGTAGCGATCGATAAAATGTGCAATCGTAAACTTCCTGTACGAGATGGGAAATTGTAAATTAACCGACGAATTGTTCTTTTTCATCTGACCGTTATTATTATTATACGGTAATTAAGCCGACTTGTTAAAAGCTGGTAGTCATGCAGTCAGCACAAGATTTAGTGCGGCATTTTTAATTCAATTCTTTATTGTGTCTTCAATACCAGCTTTACTGGAAATATCTAGTGAAAGAAACAGTTTTCTCTGTTAGTTTATGAACCAGGCCTTCCAAGTCGTAAATGTTTGTTTTCCCTAAATTCATTCCAAATTAAATATTTTTATGCATCAATAACGAGTACCGATATAGTATCCGACCACCTTTTTACGATCAAAGTGATAAATTTCTAATCAGAAATTGTTTATATTGTAAAGTTACAATAAACAAATATTACATCATACATCAGTAGAATAGAGAAAATAGTAAATAGAATTGATCAAACAACAAAAAAACTCAAATGACACTTGCCTACGAAGTGGCCATATTTTCTCTCTTCAGTATTATTTGATAAACTTGTAAGTGTATAATCATTTACGAGTTTATCAAATAAGACTGGAGAGTGAAAATATGGCCAATTTATATTACGTACTTAACACTACAAGCATTATATTACAGTTTTTAGTTCCCATAATTGCTATTTTATTGGTATAAACGTTGTCGTAGCAATGCTCAAATATTTCAAACAATTTACATTAAACATTACACCATTACCTGCAGTTTTAAAGAAAATATAATACAAAATACGTTTAACCAGCCTCTAAGATCATTTAGGAGTATTTATGTGAAAGAACTAAAAACAATGGTGACATTTACATTTTGTACATATTGTCCAAAAACAAAAAAAAAACGTATTGCTTCCGACACAGTCACGTCACCGCAAGATGTCGACAGCTAAATACATGTTAACGTTTTGACAGGCAAAATTTGCCACATTTAAAAAAAATGCGGTTTCCCCGGCTCATTCGCTTTCATTTTATATTTTATTAATATTAGAGTATTACACCTTTTCATATACAAAAATACAGCAAAACACTGCAAGGACATCTGAAAATAAACCATTCTCAATATATCGCTTGCATAAATATATATATATATATATATATAT
>PKRV01001717.1:149122-196523 GCA_003709505.1 Hyphantria cunea | reverse complement strand
TATATATATATATATATATAATATGCCTTGTTAAAACAGCTAATTTTTATAATTTGTATTCAAGTGCCTTAAGATGTCATTACCGAATAGTTGGTTGCTCTGTATGTTTAATGGTTAGGCGATTTGTTGATGCAAGTTTATACAGACGAAACCACACTCTCGATGTTCTAATGAAGCTGTCTAAACATGTTGACAAATTACTGAATGACCTGAGATCTATTTAACTTGTCGATAAACTTCTAGAAATAATACTTGAAATGTCTGTACATAACTGGGTACTTAAGTATATTTTGTAACATCATACATCGTCCTGGAATTTACTTGGCTATCAATTTTTATGATATTTTTTAATACGTTAAATGTGAATGCTACATTAATAATCCTTACTCTTTACATACCTACATAATATATGAGAAATATGAAGTAACGGGGTATTTGAATAATAAAAAGAAATTTGCATAAAATTGTTGATTGGCTTTTTGATTTTTTCTTGTAATTAAAATATTTTCCATTATATAATAATGAGATTAGATATTTAAGAACCCATTTCTTTACACTTGTACTAATAATATTATTTTTTTTGTTCTCAGGCAAAGATGATTGAGAATTCCCAAGCCTGGCTGGGCGCTTCGACATCTGCAGCAATCGCAGGTTGGTTCGATATTCTATTCACTAAACTACCTCTAAATATTTTAAAGTACTATCAATATTTGACAATGATTATTCGAAAAATCCGTTTGTACTTAGTCTTGCGTTCATTGTTCAATTATATACTAGTCAAATGCTTTACATAAGTGTCAATTAAATTCAATTTTATTTTCAAATATTTACACTTCCTTACTTTTATGTTATTGTAGATTTATGTTGCTTTTAAGCCGTTTTATATAATGTGCAGTACCTCCATAAAGTTACAGTTGCCACGTCGAAAAATTTGAGGAATAAATTCACAATATTTAAATTAAAACAACAAAAAGAACGGATCTTGATTTGTACTATGAGTGTTAATTCACAGTGTTATAGTTAATTTCGTGTCAAATGACATTCCAGCAATAGTAAATGTGTAATCATACACACATGACACGACACAAGAAACTATTAAAACTCGATGCCACTCGAAGGCACACGTGTTGTATGCGCTCCCTATGTCGCGTCAATGGTATTTCACGCTCTGTTTGGAGTCATTCATCTAAAATTTCAGACATTAAATATTATTTGCTTGAACATAGAGTCTGTATAAACACGAAAAAACTTAAATGTATACCAAAATATATTATATCCACTTGCAAAATTCTTCTTGAATAGAAATAAGCTTACTTATTTCTTTTTAATAGACCGAGTTAAATATTAAACGCATACTTTATGCACTGAGATTCAAGCATTAGTAGTGGCTCATATACTCTCATACAATATAATTTCCCATTAAATAAAAACACGTTATAAATAACACAACAATCTATTTAATCTATTTACCACGAATATTTCTCAGTCATAATCTATACTTAATTTCTCTGACAATGTGAGAAAATAATATCTAGACCATTATATTTCTCGTGTTAACGTTACTACGTATTGTGTTAGTGAAATGTATAGTTTAATGATACAAAAAGCCTCATTGTATTTTACTTAAGACGTGGTGATAATAAACGATTCTGAGTTGCCCGTCACATACTTTCATCACGAATGGAGATCTCCCAATCTAACGTGACAATAATCTTTTGGCGCGCAAAATAAATTGACAGGATCAATCTAATGTTGCCAGTATTTACTGTCTTTCTTGTCATTGATAAGTAATCTCACTTATGTTTCTATTCTTTTTTAATATTGGCAAATTAAGTAATAAAGAAGGCATGTGTGTATAGATATAATTAAAACACGCGTCAAAAACACACTTTCCTTTGGTAGGCACTTTATTATTATTATTGAGGGTAAACCTTGGTTAAACGGTTATTAGCATTGAATTATCTCACGAACAAAAATTAGCCTGACATTAAATACACTAGAATTAGTAAATTGTCACCAAATAGCCAAGCTTTACCTTATAGAGCCACCATCCACTAGCCCATACAAGTACTGTCACAATATATCATACGGCTTTTTATATGTTTCTCTTGACTCGTCCTATTAGATAACACCGTTGGATCCAAATCCCGTAAACTAAAATCACCGACATGGACTCAAAGGGAGCTACAAGAGGCAATACAAGCGGTCAGCACACAAAAAATGAGGTTCACACAGGCTTCCACAAGCTACGGCATACCGAAAGGAACACTATATGACAATATTTTGGGAAAAGCAAAAAGAATGGCTGTGTTAGACGAAGCTGGGATATTGCCTAACGAGGAAAAAGCTCTATTAGACTTCTGTTGCGACACTGGTGTTTCTCCCTACAACAGGCGGACTAACAAATCATTAAAAGAAGTGTTGCCATTTGTACAAAAATTATTGAAAGCGAGAAATGCCAGTTATGACTTCACAGGTCTGACAGGGTTCAGATGGTGGTGGGCATTTTGTAAAAAGCATTCTATCGTTTCTCTGTACTATGACGGAGCCTTAAGAAATAAAAAATCAAAACGAAGAGAAGAAGAGGAAGAGACGTGATAATACCTAATATTGATATTAGTTAATACGAATATGCTGCTCTTGAATCCTCTTCCGTTTTCTTTGCAGCGTGTAACTTTTTATTATACTTACAATATTAATGTGACTGAAATTGCTTGGCTGTAAAATATTCATAGCCACCGCCATCTATCTTTAAGACTTGTTTGTGTTCATTATTATTTTATGATATTACCTAATTGTCACTATTATTTTTTAAATATTCCATTGCTTAGTTAGTATTCATCATCATTCATCATCATTTGATTTTAATATAAATTGCCGGTTTGACTTGCCCACATAAGCTAAAATACATTTTGGATGTACTAAACAGTAGCTTACTTACGTTTCTATACATCCCAAAGAGTATATGTAAAAACCCTTTTTCATAGATAGAAACTTTTATTTAATCACTGTGTAATTAGCCGTCCATTAGTAAAATATTATTTGTTAATAAAAAACTGTTTAGTGATATACATGCCTAACTATTACTTCTGGTAAAACATTTGTTATAGAGTTTTGTTAGTGTTAGAACATTCACTTTCTCTATTATTGGTGTTAGTGCGATAGTGCGTACGTAACTGACGTTTTAAATTAATAGAAATTGTAATATGAGGTTTTTAACGGTACCTAATACACCAATTATGCACTAATTTCCGTATTTGGGTGAAGTTAATCAGAACTAGAGACTGACTGTTAGTAATGTGCCTACTTCGTGTGGAATTACGAAGTAGGTACTACTACTTTTCTAATCTGTATAGAAAGGGTTCCTAAATCTACTATATTAAATTCTCGTATCACATTGTTGCTCACGATGAACTCAACTATCAATCCTATTTTCACGTTTTTTACAAGTGTTTTGCTGGTGTACCTAAGATAGCTTATATACTTAAAATCACGCTTAGATCGTTAGAAGCCGAGCATGATTGAAAAGAGACGTTGCATAGAACAGCTGGTATGTTAATATATAATAAAATAGTTATATGTGTTATAACCTAAACCTCAAAAATGACAAAGTGTTTTAAAGTATTTCCAATTTAAAATAACCGTAGACATTTGTTTATTTTTTGTTAAATAAGAACAATGAAATTGCAGTAACATACAACTATGGCATTGATTATTTTTCCATTTACAACAACACCACAGCCTTTGTTCTGTGAACAACACGATAGCAAAAATTATTTAAATTCAGTTGATTATATACTTAATAGCTATATACATATACACTATATAATAAAAGCTAACACGCTCTGCTTTTATAGGCCTATCGAAATATCTGAAATGATCTCTAGTATTCGATAAACTATTCTGTACCAAATAGAATCTCCTAGAATCAGTAGTCTAGCGCTATTAATTAAATTAATATTAATCATAATCTCAACCGTCGTGCGCTACTTGATACTAGATGGCGCTGTCCTCCGAATCTCGAATCATCTAGATTATACGAGATCCATTTGAAACTATGGCGCAACAATAGGGTACTAAATAGTTCCATATGCTATTTAATTTTAGAGTCGTTCGTGCCAATGTCCTAACATAACATAAAATTTTCATGTCACAGTGTTTATCACTAAACTCCTCCGAAACGGCTGGACCAATTTTTATGAAATTTTGTGTGCATATCGGGTAGATCTGAGAATCGGACTGCATCTATTTGTCAATTCCCAAAATGATAAGGGTGACCAACAACTAAATTTTTATGGTTATGCCAAAATAACGTTGCCGGGCCAGCTAGTTAAAATATATAGACAAGAAGTGTTCGTTTCAAAGGTATGAGATATAGTAACAACCCAAAAAATATTTTAAGATATTTTGATTCTTGAGAAAGGACCAGGTCAGAGCCGCGGGCAAAAGCTGGTAGTAAAATATTTTAATAATAATAAATCTCTATATTGCACACCAGATAAAAGTAAATGACTTAATCCTAGGTCAGTACAATAGGCATGATGACAGCAAATAAAGAAATATACTCAGACATTTTAACACACAACGCCATCTAGTCCCAAACTAAGCAGAGCTTGTACTATGGGTACTAGATAACTGATATTAATACTTATATACTTTTCTTTTGTAAATACATACATATTATGCATAGAAAACACCCAAACTCCAAAACAAATACGCTACCACTGCGCCACAAATTATGTGTATATCTGATAAAACGATATTCATTAAGTATAAAAACGTATTTATTTCATATTTAGTGCGAGATTATTGGTTAATTAACAAAAATAAAGCTACACTAAACAGCAATCCGCCATGTTAAGTTGAACACCGATAAGGGCGAATTACGTTATTTATGTACAAAGGTCACTTTGTTCGGATACAATCTGCGATCATTTTACTGTTTTTATGAGCTGTGATTGACTCTGGTTGACAAATGGTGACGTCACGTCTGCGACGAGACGTCACAAACAGACGTCCTGAAACAACCCAATGTTTTGGCGTCTATTTTAAACTTGAAATTTAAATAACAGTTTTTCCCTACTAAAACTTTATTTTTGTAGAAATATTTTTGACAGTGGGAGATACTTCTGAACATCTCAAAATAGTTTTTCATAATAAGTCATCGTGCCTATTGGCGGCCTTATCGCTCAACGTGCTTTCTCTTCTAGGCAAGCGTAAAAAGTTATGTTTGGTGTAATCGAGAGTAGTTGGGGAAATGAAAATAAAGCATCGTAACTATATATATATAAAACCAATATTACAAGTTACACATAGTGTAGATGATGTGTGGATGATGACACAAATATATAAAATAAATATAATAAGCGAAATTATAGATTTCATATACTGAAATAAACACTGTCATCTAATAACGGATAATTATGAAACATCGATACGATCGATCTCAAGCAATGTTCCTTCCTTTGCCATTCGCTTAAAGACGGTCAGTGATTGTGCACATCATATTGCGACTAGTAGGGCGTTCCACAGTAGCACCGCTTGAACAGAAAAGAACGGTTTAGAAATGGGGTAGAGTATCCAAGCATTTGTGGAAATTTAATAAGAACTGAATAGAATATTATATAGCAGAGAAATAATAACATGTTATAATTTGATCTTTATCATTAAATTATTTATAGATTACTTATAGCACATTCCGCACATAGTAGGTATAGTCGTTTTCTTAACTGCTACATGTAACAATAATTTCTCTTCATATATCTATAATAAAAAGCTACCGTACACTCATAACAATTTACGACTAATAAATTCTATATAAAATATGTCGGTATTAGCATAAAGTAAGGGTTCGTATCACCTGTACCACTATGTTGATGTATATTTTATAGACATTTGAATAATTACAACGTTATACAAATTACACGTTCGCTACTAATATTTAGCTGCCGGTTTTCGGTTGTTTTATACATACTTCTCTTTTGGCCGCCATTTTTTGTGCGTTTTACATAATGTCTGTCGATAATTGAATAAAAGTTGAACTTATAAATTAGAAATGGTAATATAACGAGATTAATGAATTGTTATAATAGTGTAAATGTTAATATTACAACAAAGTTATATAAACCTCGGAGGGGCTCCGATCAACACAAGTACAGTTCTCCCATGCAAATCAGTTGGATCTGCATCAGTGCATGCATACATTAGCCACAGGCCTCTCTCCATGCTACAGAATATTTTATCAAATAACTGTGAAATATGGATTTACATAGTTCCTTTATAACTTTGCTCAATAACATTATCATCATTGAAAAAACCGTCAGACTATACGATAATCAAATCCTTCCAGTTTCAATAATAACTTAACCCACCCTGATACCCAAAAATGCAGTAAATTATTAAGAATTATTCGCCAATCACTCTGGTAGAGCTGAATACTAAGTAAGCTTAAATTCTGTTCTGTTCTGTAAGGAATACAAACGCATAACATCTCATCATTAACCTATCACAGTCCACTGCTGGACATAGGCCTCTCCAATTGCACCCCACTTGGTTCGATCGTCGGCTACTCATATCCAACTTTTAAATTCTCCATTACAATGATCAACAGTTAAGTAAAAATCAAGTGACATTAAAATTATCATGTACTAAGTTCATAAAACTTGTAATCTAACTTTTGCTAAAGTAACGTTCAGCTAGTTTCATGAACAAATGTTAGTTTGGCAAATATACAATCAAAAAGTCTGTGTCTAAACTTTTTTTTATTGATGTCTAATAATGTATAGTTTCAACAAACAGAACTGTTCCTAATAGGCCTTAAGAAGCGTCTCAATTGTGATTATTAATGATTGCTCAAAACAAACATATACATAGGTTATACACATACATTTTATGTGCCACACGATTGTTAGATACGTGAAAATTTATTCTCAAATGTGCCTCGATTATGATATGTGATATTTTGAATAATAATTGTAACTATATGGCTCTATATTTGTTAGTAATGTTAGTAAGTTAGTTGTGTTAGTTAGTAATTAGTTATACATTAATGTTGTGTATTATTTTGAAGAAATAGTTGTAACAAGTTAAAATGCATTTATAGATCTCATAGAAAATTTATGTAGGTTTATACTTTTTTGATATGTAATTTAGAAGTCATAGCACGATACTGATCACAAACAATAATGACAGACTCGCCAATTCCACACACAGCTGTCTGAAGAAATATTATAATATAACATCACCCTTTTTTTGTAAACCTAAAACTGTTGAATGAACTGTCGCCTGCTTTATTCCCGGATCAATACGACCACAAAACTTAAGAAAAGAGCGTACTCCTTCTAAAAAAGCCGGCAACGTACTTATGGGCGGTGGTAATCGCTCACCATCGGGTGATGCGTCTGCTCGTTTGCCACCTATATTATAAAAAAAACCTACCATGAAGGTTCAAACCAACATTAAAAAATATTGCAATCTATTTGATTCACTCATCAAAATTGCGCAAATGCCTTTCGCAACAGGAAACAAGGCACTTTTTACTGCATAAATAATTTTAATGAAATAATACACAATTATTTCTTATCGATAAATATAAATTAAATACACGCTCGCGTTCTGCTTTTTTTCTATTACTTGCACAAGACCCTTCCTGTGAGCCGATGGCGTTTTCTTGTCATATTCACTGTTATTGCATGCCATACTCATATTATAAAAATATAATTTGAATATATTTTTCATCACGTTCGCTAAATGAATTATTCAATTATTCGCGTTCCATGGCTTCGTTCTTTGTAATTTTAATTTCTCAATTGTATAATTATCAATAAAATTTATGACAATGAAAATAAATATTTTACTGAGAAAACTGACAAATTTTACTTTTCTACCTGCGCGTAATGGTCTTTTGTTTTGACTAAAGGAAGCTTTTAATAGTCCGCTGCTGGACACAGGCCTCCCTAAGAAAAGAGCTACCCAAAGACAGCTTGGTTGGGAGCTCATGTAAATGTGAAGCTCAAAAGCCAATGGACCATTACAAAGAAGATATAATTCATAGGAATATGAAATGAAGCACCACTTTGCTCTATTCTTGTTAGCTAACAACAGCCAGACCACGGCCAGTGCAATCTGGTCGAAACATCAGGCAATTCAGGTCAGGCAAGATCGCGTTTATTTCCGTTGAAAATAATTAATTTAACAACACTCAAATATTAGTACAAGTCCCTTATTCGAGGTTGGGATTCCATAAAATAGCCTAGCTTTTGCCCGCGGTTTTCGCGCAAAAGTAGATATGGTCATCCCCTGTATTACCCTCTTAGGGGTGGCATTTCCTAAATTCTTTTGTTAGCGCCTATTTACGTTGGTTAAACTATCTACACGCAAACTTCAAGGATTCGAGGTTCAGCGGTTTGGGTTGTGCGTCGATCTCTCGGTATCTTAGTCACTCAGTCACCTTCCTCTTTTGTATATATAGATTTATAGTTTACAGAAACTTTAACGTTGCAGCAGGTACTTTTTTTACGTATTTATATATCAATCAACACAAAAAAAATTACAATAAAAAAAAAAATGTACGGTCAGGGAAATAACAAACTCTCGCGAAACACGAATAATAATATCTATGTATATAATACCTATATATCAAAACCTAGATCCGAATCAATCTGAATTCCTGCATATTGAGTATATGTATGGTGACCACTGCTTTTGCTTTTCATCAGGCAGAGTGTGGTCACTTTGGCAGGTTCATTCAAAAAATATATTAAATTCGACCATCTTCGACATCAACACATTTTCTGAAAGAAATGTAGTGTTTTTACATAAACGCCGCATAACTCGGCTATATTTTTAATTTATTATTATATCAAGTGTGATCAGAACCGAGCTATTTCTTTCATTTAATTAACAAGTCAGTTTTATATTGTACATATATTTCACTTTCAGATATTACATACATAGTTTTATATAAGATGGGTTAAAGAAAAAAATATGGATTGCAAAAGATATATCATATTTCTACTGTACCTAGATTAAGGTGTTATTAAGTTTTTATTCATTACTGTAGCATTATTACCATTACACACAATGGTTTGATATGTAACCTACGAACTTTGATTTCTTAAGTAACGATTCTAAGATCTAGTTTCACCCGTACTGAAAAGTTCCCTATAAGACTATTTTTAATCTATCTGTCAAAAGAATTTGATTTACGATTCGAGACTTCGATTTAACAAGTCTCATATAGAGATACCTTATATTGCAGATCCGTAACTTTATCAGGAACTGGTGAAACTGACTTAAACATATTTTATTTGACATTACATAAATACATTTTATTAGACATATTTTTATGTTTTTGCCAAAGGAATAATAAGTTCAAGTACCTACAATTATTTGCTGCCTTTAATTATATGCTGCTGTTATAAAGATGGATTATTTCCCTCCAAAAAAAATCGAACCGGTTCATAAACCAACGGATTGTTCAATCAACAATAAAAACAAATGGAAGTCATAAGGACTGCCGATAGAAATTAAAACTTATAAATTAGAATGTTATTTGTAATATTAATTTGTAGAATTTGAAATTTCATAATGTATAAATTGAAATTATCAACATCAAACATAAGTATATCGGTGACGCGAGCCCATAAGGTTTTCTCCTATCAAAAAGTGCTACAGAAGTTTTCACTTAAAAAATAAGGCCAAATCGTAAACCTATCTCTTATTTTGAAGAGTTGTCATAATTAGAACTAAACAATACATTTAACTCCGGATTCCTTATATATAGATTAACTAACTCATCCCATAGATGGTGTGACACAATTGATATAAAATATTCGTCAAATTACCCGTCAGATAAGCTATCGAAACTTATCTGTAACCAGTGAAACATGGCCAAATTAAATATCCAAGGAATATTAATAATGTGCTACTATTGAACTATAAATTTGAATAGTGACATGATTGATATTTAGAACCGAATAAGTAATATCAAATTAAGTCTAAAATGTAAACACATTGGCATTATAAGTTGTAAACCGAGTGTAATAAGCCGCATTTCATCTTTATTATTCCTATGGCAGTATCATAGTTTTTTTAGAATAACCACTTTGCATCCCTCACGTTATGAATTATATGTTTTTATAATCGGAATATCTTATTGTTCCATTGATGTTATGTAATATACTAATAATGACGTAGAATAGAATAAATGTTTCATTTTAACGTTTCAAATGTAATTGTTACTCGTCCAATCAAAAGACTCCGGTTTTTCGACATAAAATGTTATAAAATTGATTTTGTTTTTTTTATCCTCTAATAACTTTTTTTATTTTCTTAGTGACAGGTTATCTTCAAGAGGTCAGTATTTAGGTTTTTCTTTCAAGCCTTTTTATTAAATTGTACATTTTTTTTAGAATAAAAGTCAACTAGAATTTATATAATACTTATATGACAGAAAACAGTTTAAATTTAGAGATTGAATACGATATGTAGGTATAAATCAGGCGTAATCGTACTTTGACTGATTCGGTTTAGTCGAGAACATAAGTCGATTGGTTAATCGACTAAAAGAATCCTAAACTATATTGTGTCGACATCGGAAACTCATTCACACGTCACCGTTCATCAGTTGACCATTAAAACAGTTACTGCTTACTCCAAATTAAGGAGGTCTTATCCAAAATCCATCACTCAGTGAAATTAAAAGTACCGATGGCATTTTCGTATCTTGTTGCTACTGTATAATTCTCATAAATACCTGGAGATCAGAAAAATTGACTTTTAACGTGTGAGTATTTGAGTATCATATTTCATTATAGTAGAAAACAACGCCCTCTATGTTGTTAAGCGATTACCATAGCAATACAATAGCGAAAATTTTGCATAGGAAATTATTCATCAAGAGTCACGAGATGTATTCTGGTCAAGGATAAACTTTAATTATATAGTTTTACTAAAACGTTTAATTATTTCACTTCAATTTGTTAAATTGTTATTTGTATTATTTTTTTCAGAGATCTTAAGTTATCATCCCTCCACTTTTCAAGTAAAATATAATTTGTTTAAAATCAAAAATTACTCATATTAATTATGTTTGTTCGTTATTAAGTATGTCTTCATGTTTAATAGTAAAAATATGACTAGTATACTATACTAACTTCAAGCTATAAAGTAATTCATCTCCATAAAGCCCTTTATAATCTAATAGCCTAAAGATTTCTCTATATTATGTATATTAATGCCTTTCCTTATTCCGTTTGACAGATAGCTACCAATACCAACTGCAGTCGATGTGGCAAAAGTGCTGGAACACGCAGACCCTCGTCCACAACCTGCGCTTCAGGGAACGCGGACCGCTCAAGTCCTGGCGTCCAGAGACAATGGCTGAGGCCATTTTCTCAGTGCTTAAGGAGGGACTATCACTATCTCAGGCGGCCAGAAAATATGATATACCGTATCCGACATTCGTGCTCTACGCCAACAGAGTCCACAACATGCTGGGCCCCAGCGCCGATGGCGGTGCAGGTATGTTTGTTATCATCCGTGTCTAAAACTGAAAACAATGGTACAAACAAATTCAATAAAAATACATATTTATTAAAATTTACACTTGGCACTTGGATAATACAACTTAAAAACAAGTTTCTCCAGAGTGTTTTCAGTTTTAGATATGTAAACACTTTTATAATTTACATTTGGTGCGTTAATTTGAATGGCATTGCGGGACTTTTTACTGGATACATAATTTAGAAGTAATTCAATGAACTCGACTTATAATGAATCCCTGTCAAGCAATCTTTCTATGAACAACAAATTTAATATTATTCGTATACAATCTTACGACAAGTTTGTCCTTAGATTGTATCTGGCAAAGACTATTTACACTCAGTGAATTCAAACAGAATAGAAAATATATAGACAGTCTTTTTGTCACAAAGTATTGCAGTTTCGCTTATTCCCAATTGTTACTCCAATACTATTTTTCTAATATGTGGTTTCGCATCTTTGCTTTTTGTTCTCTGTCTCTTTTAATTCGAGAGACATGTGGCCTCAAGATGTCCAGAAAACAATCTACTCTGAATCGGCAGAACAGGTGTTAAAAACAGCAATATCACCCCCTGAAACAAAAACTCTTTTAAATTATTTGCTGTGTTACTTATGATAGTGTAGCAGAAAATGAATTTTTGGTCGAGCAACAATTAATTTAAACATAAGTAGAACAAGGAGTAAAAAGCCTGCAATGTTACGTTCAAAAATGCCATTTCCAATATTAATAGTGTTTAACTTTTAATATGTAAGTTGTATGCGAATGAACGTGAAAAATGTTCATGCCTTGCGAGATGTCTGTGCCATGCGGTTGCTCAGCGCAATACTTTTACTTCTCGTTTTATTTCTGTATGTCTACTTCATGTGCGCAATTTCCTACGTATTTTATGTGAAAACGTGTACACGAGCTTATATACATATTTGTGTATTTATCTATATTTATATATGTTCCTTCTGCCTCTAAATTAGCAAAAACGTCATGAGAAAACGTCAAAATCTACATTATAATCTTCTTCTTCTTTTGATGAATGGCAATCAGCCGGATCAGCTATTTCTGCCAATGTCAAGTATTTCAAGTCTTCAATTCTAAGTCTTCGAGTCTTCAAGTCTTCGTCGTGATGGAATTAATGATAAAAAATATAAAAAATGTGGATGACATGAAATGGGGACCGTCTTTCGCAAAAACAAAAAACGATCTCCACATTATAATCTTCTACAAGGTCTACAAGTTCGTTTTTTTAAATAGTTTGTCTTCGTGCCACTAATGTTTTTATCATAATAAAATTCTGATCTTCGTCATCTTCAAAGTTCGTTAATCTGTACAGAATCTATAAGTTACTAAAATACAAATATGATTCTAACAACTAAATGTACGTAGTTACAAGCAACAAGCAATAAGCTTCCAGAACGGGATCGAGGGAGGGCCGATCCCGAGCGTAGACGACGTCGGTGGCGATACCAAACCCTGACAGGCAGAGGCTGGGGACCTCTGGCGACAAATTAATTGCTGCGGTCAGCGGTAGGAGGGCGGCCTGTTTACAAAACTGCATCCATGCTGCAACAAATAATGATTGGGCTTCTCCTGCCTATCAAGGCATATAATTCTAACAACTAACTAGGTAGAGTCTGGATAGGCGCGGCATTGATGCTGATGGAAACCTGAAATAATATGGTCCGTGTCCTCCTGGAAGCAGGGCGCCTGAGATCGGCGGCCGGGGAGGTTTTTAGTAGAATCACCACATACTTAGCTCCTCAGTCCCCGAAGAGCCGGAATCCGAAGGAACTGTCCAGCCCGTCAACAAAATAAAACTGATAAATCTTAATATATGCAACAAATACGGTTAATATTTTTAAAAAATCCCCAAAAAAATATTATTAAGACATATTCCACTATCGAAAGGACTATATTTAGGTAGAAATGGCTTGATACATATAAGGTGCTAAGCCCTCGTTGGAGCTTTTTTGATAGTTCTATTTTAAAATCGAAAATGTCTACCAAAGACAATAATTAGCTCTACCTTAGGTATATGATGAAGTAAATTATCCCATCATTTTTATAAATCCTCTACAGCAACATTAATAACAATAAAAAAAATTATATTTTCAAGAAAGTACGCAGGGCTGAAAACTTACTTCAGTAAGTAATTTCAAAAACAAATACAAACGTTTAATAACTTAAAGCATTCAAAACATGAAAATTAAACAATTTCGGACTTTTTCTCGTGACGATTGCTACAAAAACATAAAATGTTTTCAAACACACACATGTATTTTCTACAATATCTTTCCTAGAAATTATTTAAAATACCTTATAAATAAACACTACCTACACTTGATTTTATTTCGAATGATATATTTAAAGAGTATCAATGAGAATACCTTACATGTTCACGTTTTACTATTATGCGATTTTTCAGATTTAAGACCAAAGGGAAGGGGACGACCGCAAAGGATCTTACTGGGCGTTTGGCCCGACGAGCACATTCGTGGAGTAATCCGTGCAGTGGTGTTCAGAGACACCCACGCGGCCTGCGCCGCGCAGGCCACCAACCTGAAGGAGCTGGAGCTGCCGGGCTACCCGCCCATCGCACCGGTCAGTATTGCACATGTAGCGCGGCCGCGTGCCCCTGTGCTCACATACTCCGCCTTTCTTTTTATCGTTATCTTATGTCACTTCAGGTACGCCGAAAATTAAAAATTGAACTGTTACCGCGTATTTGTTCCAAGATTACTATTTAAAGAAATACGGACGTGTTAAAGTGTTATTAGCTAAGGAGCTACGTAACTATAGCCTACTGCGATTATGCTATTGCGATTGTACAAATTTAAAATATTTTACCTTTTACTTGTTTCTTTCAGGCATAATTTCCAAGAAAAATAAATGAAAATCAAAGCGGTAGCGTTTGTAGTGTTATAATTGTTATAATTAGGCTTAGCGTTGCGAAGGTAGATGCAATAACCAGGCATTGTATATGGGCGTATGCGTGTTGCAGGACGGTGTCGCCGTACAAAACGCTTACATCGGATGTGGCAACGGGCGCGAAGGACGTATGTCACCCAACGCTGCGGCTGCTGCAGCCGTTGCTGCCGTGGCCCACGGCATTCGCCGCCAAATGTGCAACATGGTAGCCGGCCAGCGGGGACCCGAGCATCCTCAGCACCTCGGTCCCCCCATGCAGCCATCGCCTCAACTCACTTCACCCCTTTCCACTGGGTTGGAATCGCCGTTATGCTCACCACCGCCACCCGGCCACGCGCTGGAACCGCCAAAGCACGCCGATCCGTTTCGTCCATTCGCCTCACCGACCGACAGCCGCTACGGAGACCGCGACACCTCCTCGGACATCACTGAGATGGGCCCGCCTAAGAACGGGCAAGGCATCGCTCGCAAGGCGCCTGGCCAAGGTACCTCTCCCTCAGAGCTGGAGCACGCGGCTGACGCGCGTGCGGACATCTGAAGGGAGGCAGCGGGCCCGGTGCCGGCGCACACGCCGATGGTTCTGCCGCCGCCGCCGATGCCCGCTTACAAGTACTTTGTGCCGAATGGAAACAGCTCCACCTATTATTAGCTTCAACGACGTAAGATACACTTTAGACCCAGTCAGCCTACCGCTCTTTTGAATGCTACGTACACTAGTGTTCAAGAAGACTTAGTTGTCTCGGTCTGAGCTACTTACGCTTGAGGTATCGATACGTTACTCTCTTTGTCAAATTGAAAAGCTGAAATTATCGACATTGTTTAATTTGATCACCGCAGTACAGTCAGCATCATTAACCGAGGTAAGTTCAAATTCAATGCATTTACTTTAAACTTGAACGACACTTTGAATTTTGCTGACTGTATCTTATAGAATAGAAGAAAAAAGTGAATTTAAAACGTTACATATTTCGATTTGACGGAACAATAGTCAAAATACTTTAATAACTTATTCTTCCTTCAACCAAACGTCTGTAACAAGTCACTTTATTGAAGAAGAAATATTTTCGTTCCATATGAATACTGCGGTGAAGTAAACCAAACTAAAACTGATAAAAATAAAAAGTTTGTAAAATGATGTGTCCTAGAACGGATACATTATTTTGCGTCATCATCCGAACTGAAGCGAACAAGTGCAAGATGCAAGAGTAGCTACAGCACTAGCTGGCATGAGCTTGCAAGCAGAGCAAAACTGATATATAGTGTGGTGTGTGTGTCGGTATAGTGCGTCCTTAGCACATTCCAAGGATGAAAGGGAGCTGTTACTACTCGGGAGCCGAGAGCTTAGAGACGATCACGTTACGGGTCCCCAGAGGACTCGAGTTTTATCAATCTTTCAAATCGGCATTAATTTACGATCATATTTAATAAATTATTGTGGACTCGCTGTGCAATACAATGCTTTGTTATTAGTTGACTTTTTTAACATTATGGATTTATTATTATTTTGATTATTATGTATTTGTGTTCCAATGAAATATCTTAAGTTTGTTCGTTGACACGCAGTGACGAGCGCAGGCCGGCGCATCAGTTGCCCGACTGCGTCCGTGACAAAGCCTCTAGAGGCGCCGGGCCGCGGCCCGCTCTCGTTCCAATATTATTATTATTATAATCATAAGTAGAACTTCGACATACGTGTAAGCTTAACTAATACATTACAATCTAGATCCATCTATGAACGTAGGGGTTGTCAAAATTTTAAAGTTTAATATATATATATTCGGCCCGATTTAAAAGACTGTTCGGTATACCTATTCATTATAATTCAGCAAACATATTTAAGAAATTATTAAAAATACGGAATTAGTGTTAGATGTAATCCTTTAAATGATAGATATCATATCGTTTCATGTCAGATCGATGTCAATTTCTCTATTAGCCGTTATTAGTGGATGTGTGTCGTCGCTTGCGGGCGCGCAGGAGCGCCCGCGCCCATGCTCTGTTCACTGTTCGTGCAGCGATTCACATACGTGTAGCATTAGTGATCGCCAAATGTAATATAGATGTATCGTTAGTCAGTAGTCATTGTTCCAAATGTTAGGCTAAATTAGACGTTCGCGTTCATGCCGCCCCTGCCTGTTAACTCACTCGGTCCTTTTTTGTTACATGTCACAAAGTTGACCCCTCGCACACGTATTAGTGCAGTGCTCATTCTGGGTGAAATATTTTATCTAAGTCTAGAATGACAACTATTCTTTGTACCTTAAATGAGCACAATTAAACGAAACAGTAGAAACCTTACAAAAGGAAGCAAAATCTGATGATATAGCCTCTTTGGCAATAATAATCTCAATTTATTATTAATAGGTAGCGGTCATCGCCTATGGCCTAGATTAGAAGACACGACGAACTGTAAGACCTTCTTTTATGTGTAAATATTTTAAGTACGCTCTTAAAAATGTCATTGTCAAATTAAGTACACACAAAAACGTACATTTTATTAAATATTAAATTATGTGCTAATAAGATTCATTATGAAAGTAACGTATACGATTTATTTAAGAAGCGTGCAATCTATTCTAATTTTTTATATATTTTTATTATTTAATTATATTCGCAAAGGTATAACACATACCTCAATCCTAATAGTTCGTTAACAGGCTGAGGCGTGGCGCCCTCTGCGTTAGATTTAGAAGCACTAAAATCGCCAAGTACTGAATGTTCATCATTCTTTTGTCTGCTAAACTACATAAACATAGTTAGTGTATACATTTCAATTTACTTAGATTAGCTATGTAACTATTCGTAGCAAACAGGATCAGTGTTATTCGACGTTAGAGAGCCCGGTGAAGTGCTGGCGAATGCCGAGGGCCGAGTGGCGAATGCCGAGCGCTGATAGTCGAAAGTCGGAGCCTCTTCCGTCGCTAGAATTTTTAAGGTGTATATGTACAAATATGTTTTACCAATCACTACTTCCCTGGACGCAATGTTTCGTTTCATGTCTAGTTCGGATGAAAAATTACTAGTGTTACCTTCTTGCCGCAGGGGTATACCATAACTTGATTTGTTGGCGGATATTATTGGCGTTCACGTATTCACTTGTCGCGTTGTGGGGAGGACCGGCGAGGACTCGTCGCAGAACATGATGTCCCGTGTTTTATAGTAAGTCTCCAAGTGGCCTTGATACTTCACTATTGTTTGGTATTGGATTGTCTGATTTGGTTCAAGTTTGGTATTAGTGTATAAAAAAGACCAAATTATAAAAATTGAAGGAGAAATTATTACATCTGCAATTCAGATCTAGAATTGAAACTATTTGGCTGTCCTTTTGGAAATAAATATAATCTAGGTAAAAAAAAAGTTATATACTGGGCCTATACGTTTCGGACGCATTGCGTAAATTTTGGTAAATGTTGTTACGCATATTTTCTATTGTGTAAGTCTAGGCTAATGTGTTCAAAAAGTAAATTAAAATTTAAAATTTTTGAAAAAAGTAGAAAGTGCCTTCCAAATTTTTGACCACAGTAAGTGTTGGGGTTGATGCGGCGATGACGGGCTGGAGGCGGCGGGCCGCGGCGCGGCTCCTGACAATTGTAATGCAAGTGCACCATTTGGCACTAGTACACACTGTGTACTGCACACTGCGCTTGCGCCGCCGCGCGCCGCTCTCAACGTGCTTATCTATAAAATTTAGAATAAATAAAATTCAAAATTATTATATAAAAAATAAATACATATGACTATTATATAGAAGAATATACATAAAATTATATATTTGGCCGTGTAGTGGTACCCTGACAGGCAAGTGTTAGATGGCTATTCGGTGTCAAAATTGATTGTATATTACTTTTAATAGACGACAGCTAAAATCCATTGAGTAAACAATGCAGATATGCAAGTGCCATTTGTTTTGGGCTGTATCGCTTACAGCCCAGCGTTTTTGTATCACAATATGGATTTTGTAGTTATAATTAAACATTAATTTATTGTATTGGAAAAAATATATGTTTCGCATTACATATATAACCTGCGAGTTATTTCCGTGATAGATAAGTAAAGAAAACTTGTAGTAATATTATACACACCTACAGAGGCGGTTTTGGTTGGTTTGTAATTTATAGATGTTAAACTATGATTTTTTTATGTTAGTTAATCTAATCGTTACTGGCGACCTTAATTACAATGTGTTATACTGCATGACAAATCTTAACTTTTTGTGATATACATATATATAATTTTATATACAATATAGTATGCCGTAATGTTTGCTCTTTTCTATTATTTATTATGCTTGGTGAAAAGACCGCCGCGTTGGGCTCAAATGAACGGATACTTTGGTATCCAGTCCATAGTAACCAAAAAAACTTATACTAATATATTCCAATGTTTAACCAGTGACTGTTTAGTTGTTAAGTAGCATTGTCATTAAGTATCTCAATGTAATGATATCTAAGTTAATACTTAGATTGCTTTTTACTGTAACACAATATTGTATTACTTGCATATCAAAACAGCGCTTCAAAGTTGTTTTGTCACCTTTAAACTTGGATACGTATATACAACTAGCATTCATCTAAAAATTACTCAGCATTTATATTTTCTTTCAAATTAAGTCTCTGTCCAATTTTTTGGAGGACAAAATCATGCTTATGTAAAAATTACATTCGTGAACAAAAAACTATTTTCGTAATGTAATTATAATTGTAATATCTAACTCAGTGTAAAATATCCTTGATTAGTTACCAATTGGAAAAGTTTTTAATGCTTTCATTTACTTGTAAATTTAAGGTGACAAAATACAATTTGAATGTAACACAATTAGAAAAATAAATACATATGTATTTTTTATTTTAATGAATATAATATATATATAAAGACACGCAAATATTAGCTCGCTCTATACATATTAAATAAGTATTTATACGGAGTAAAGACTTTGAGTACGTGTTCGGTCGGTTTACGCGATTGATCAATGCAAAATATAAGGTCCCCGCGTCATACCGTCCGCACGCATACTTGAATTCCTTGTTCTCAGGATTTGTTTCTTGTCACATAATTTTGCTACTCTGTTTTCTTGATTATGGCGTAACTTTATTTGTATGTAGGTAAACACGTATAATTAAAGTATCATTAAGTAATGTTTAGGCTGTTGCCACTATATATTATATCCATAGCATTATCGAAACAAGCCCATTGTTTTTTTCGACTACTTACTCATTTCAATTTTGTTACATATATCGCGATTAGTTATTTTCATTTATATTACAAGCGGATTTGTTATTTATTTGAACCGTTTATGTTATTAATATTTTTCGTTACAATTTTTGAGTGCGTTTCCATTCTGCGGGAGTGATATAAAAAGGGACGGAAGTTTGAGAGAAAGCCAGTGACGCGTGCGCTATTTAGTTCGCTGAATGCGTACTCTCAGTACTTTGGTAGTTGGCGGTATATCCGTTGTCAAGATGTTACACAGTTTGCGAGTGCTACAAGACTCGATTGTTTTTAGTTTTTCGTTATATGTATAACGAGATGAGGTTGCATTAAGTTGAAACTAAGTGGGTTCGCGGCGATAATCCTACAGATAGATGGTACAGCATTATCGATACAACCAGTGTTTATCTTAAGTACAATTTGTGGAAATTGGTGTAATCTTTCATTAAATACTGTTACTCATAATACATGTTAGTCGTAACAAAGAGAACACTTACGTCTTTAGTGTCCGTTGATCTGAATAAATTGTATGTAGTACTATCTGTCTCAAGTGAATTCATTAATTTAAGTTTGTTATTGTCACAGTGTACCGTTGTCTGAATAAATAATATAATATGAAAATAGAGCAATCAGTGTTGTTTTATTTTGAAGCCAATTTTTTTTTGTATTCAAACGATGTAAGTATATTGAGGGTTTTTAACTTGGAAGATAGCTCACGATAGATGGAGATAATAGAATAGATTAATAAAATCTTATACATCTTAGAGGTCTTGTTGCGTCCCATATGGAGATTTTTACTAATGATACTGCGTCCGGCCGATCTGATGCGCCCGGTATAATTAATTAATTTTTAAGGAGCAGGTTAATATTGCGTCCAGATTAATCAGCTCCCATTTTTGGTGCAAAGGTCGCTTTTGATGCATAAACCGTACAGAAAAAATTTATATGGACTCAACATTATCACTACAATGATTTTTATTATTCAGAGAAAAAAATCCTAAAGCAATCTCTCTACAAGGCTCAGCAAACACTTGGCTACCTTATAACAAATATTAAGTATTTCTGAGAATAGTATAGAGCAGCTGGCTACAAATAAAATATATGACTAAAATAAAATATATACTAAAATATATACTACAAATGTATGACCCATGAAATACATAAAAAGTCATAGGTATAGATTTCCACATGATGTACACCAAACTACTTAAATATCGAAACTTCTTATTCTTATGGAAGATGAAAATGCTTATAAAGGAAAATTGATTTCGATATGAAAGCGGAGCTAGCGGGAACAGTTATTGAAATCGATCAAAGTCTGGAATATGACTGTGAACCTACCCTAGCAGCCAACTCTCATAGCCACAATAGCACAAATTAATTCAAATTATAAGGCTGAGGCTGAATTCTTGGATTTACGAAAAATTCAAAGCAGGTAATTAATGAATATTAAATATATCAGTGCTTCAATTTAGCACAAAAACCATCATTTAAGTATAAGAATTATCATATATAACCGCGGTACAACAACAACCGCGGGAAACACCGCAGGGCAAAGCTAGTTTATTATATTAGGCAGGTCGGCAATAAATTTAACCTCAGAAATTAACCAATATAGCCAGCGTGGTACCTAGGCCAAAACCTCGTTTCGAAAGAGAGGCTTATGTTTAGCAGTGAACAGTTAAAGCTGATGATGATGATAAAGAATTCAGTCGGTCAGTTATGCCAAACTTTTCACTCAGAAGGCTTGTAATTTAGGAGATGGTGTCTGACTCATGTCATGTTCTTTCATTAAAAAATGTATTTCCTAGAAAGCTGAATATAGTGTAATTCAGCTTTCTAGGTCATAGCCTCAAGATAAATTAAGATTATCTCAAGATTATCATAATAATAATAAATTATGTATAATGTTTACTTACTTCAATTTTGGAATAGCGCCATCTATTTCATTCATTATCAACTACTAAGTAGCATCAAAGTCATACAGTGTAGTGGTCTAAGATCCGAGGTAAAATCGACCTTCATAAATGCATTATACCGATGAAAATTGTATTATATAAAATGAAACAAGTTTTTAATCATAACCAGTGTGGGTTGCCTATAAAAAAGTACATGAATATCATACCTATTTATAATGTTTTTTTTATTTAACCCACGTATACCAACGAACTAAAAGCCAATGGCAATCTTACTAATATTATATACGCGAAAGTATGTAAGTGTGGATTGATGTTTGTTACTCTTTCACGTAAAAACTACTGAATAGATTATAATGATAACTTAACAATAAAATAGCTTTTATATCCGAATAACACATGTGCTATAATTTCATCATCATCATCATTAGCCTATCGCAGTCCACTGCTGGACATAGACCACTCCAATTACACCTCACTAAGTTCGATCCATGGCTTCGCGGTCTCCACTCAAGAACTCGTTTACCCCAACGGTTATCGGTTTTACGTCAAATGTGGACAGCCCACTGCAACGTCAGCTTGCTAATCCTGTGGGCTATGTCGATTATCGAATGATTAGGGAATGTATTGAAGGCACTGAGAAATCAACCAAAACTTAACTTTTCTATACTAAGAGCAGAGAGAATGCGCAATCTTATAATTTTCGCCTTCGAGGTGCACAACTGTTGTACTGCGTCCTCCTTTATCGCATGGTATAGTACGCACCTCTCTGTCTTACACAACAATTGCTCTGACTTTTTCATTTGGCAAACCTTGGCAACCGTTATCTATTAACGGATTTTTTCGAGCAACCTTATATTCTACTAGGCGAGACCTATAACTACAAAAGCGGCTAACGCCGCGGGGCAAAGCTAGTCTAAAAAAGTATCCCTAGTTACTTCTTAAATCATTAGCTATCTGCCAGTGAAAATCCCGTCAAAATCGGTCCAGCCGTTGCAGAGATTAGCCGGAACTAACAGATACAGAGATGGACAGACTTATAAAAATAGAAAAAAAAATTGGTTAATATACCGTGTATACATACATATGCATTTAGTAATAGCGGTTATTTTAATATTACAGACACTCTATTTTTATTTACTTTCATAGACATAGATACATAATACAATAAAACTTTAGCAAAACAACCACCCTTAAGGACTGGAACACGCGGCAAACGCCAGCTTTCATCATTAATCCTCAATCATCAACAACCCATAAAGTCCCAATGCGGGGCTCGGGTCTCCTCGGTGCGGGTTGGGGACTGGCATGACAATGTTGTGTCTACATCATCTTGCCGTTGGATTTTTTTATGCCGCCCGAANATGATGATATATATCTATATATATCTATCTATCTATCTCTCTATCCTTATTTCCGTTGGTCACGCCATCACGCGTGATCGGCTGGATTTTTTATTTATTTTTTCTTGTGTTTATTGTTGTCAGGAGAAGATTCTTATTGAGAACGAGATCTCATAACAATCTTCGTCCTCCATAAGCGCAAGCCTGAAGAAATTAAAAGCCTAATAAAAATGAAATAATGTAGGTAATATTAAAATCTGTTTTAATATACCTACTTATTAGTAAATGTTAAGAATTAGGCTGGTCACGCACATAACACAATATGACTTGTGACTAAAGAAAAAAAATTTGTACATAAATTAAAGTAATCGTTCTCATCTGCCTGAACACAAATTATCATGTTTCTAACTGAAAAAATGACGGAAGGAAAACCCTTGAACCCCAACGTACCTCGGGCCATTCACGGTTTCTAGATGGCCCCTCCTGTGTGGAAACCCCGATGTTTCCGTTGCTGCCCGAAAAGGTGGGGCGTGAGAGCTGCGAAGCACGCGCAACCACCACCCGAGCCTGCATCTGCTAGGGCGACAGATGGCCTCATTTGTCACCACCAGGCTAGTGCTTATTGAGGACGGAGATTATTTTGTGATCTCCAGCGCCCGAGTCGTCTGCGGTACCTGGCCCGTTCCCGGGCCTGGCGGACCGGAAGTTTTAAACCTCTCCCAGTCCCACTCCGCCGCCTCCAGTAAGTATAACAACATAACTTATCCTTGATAAGAAACGGCGGAGTTCCACGCGCTCTCGCTTTGCAACATGGCTGCAATCATGTTACCGAGCGAGAGAACCCCCACCCCGATGGCCACCACGAGATCACGCTTCGGCTCCTCTCACGCCGGACATTCTTCCAGCGTGTGAAGCGCCGTGTC
Source organism: Hyphantria cunea (assembly GCA_003709505.1). NCBI lineage: Eukaryota > Metazoa > Arthropoda > Insecta > Lepidoptera > Erebidae > Hyphantria > Hyphantria cunea. The sequence goes on along the minus strand of PKRV01001717.1, from coordinate 172,669 downwards.
TACTGTCTGGCCATCGCAATGGTGGCACTCAGACGCTTATAAATAATTAAATTAAATATAACTTTGAAATCTATATCTAGGTATCTACTTACTCATTTATAATCACTAGCCCAAAAATAAAGTTTCATGTTTTCTAACCGAATAAATGACGGATTTCCATGCAAACTTTTAACCCCTTTTTCACACTATTCGGGGCACAAATTCCGAAATTCCTTGAAGGGTGTCTACTCAGTAAAACGATTCTACTCGCCAAATTTCATAGCACTAACTTTAATAGTTTACACTCGGCGATGATGAAGTCGGGTCAGTCAGGACGTGTCATTTTATGAGTAAAGATTTGATTTTAATATGAAGTATGTTACTGACAACTATAATAGGGCATCAAGGACGCTACTATTGCACACAATTACAGAAATAAATATAAAAAACCTTGTAGTATATCTATTTCTCCGTTTGCAATTAAAGACCTTTTTACTTTTTACATTCATATTCACTTGATCGAAACCAACGTTTAATTTCAGCTCAGTCAATTTCAGTAAATTTCAATCGAAGTAAATTTTAGTTATGATGTCTGTATATCATGTGCTCGATACACGGTGAAACTGTGTCGTTAAATATCCAACCAATTGGGTACAATATTAAAATGAATAAAGATGAATGGAAAACAAAAAATATAAAATTAAGGTCTCATAAAAAATGTAGGTTATAAGTTTAACACGTTCCGTGCAAACACCTGACCGCAATGTACAAGTGCGCCCTGTAACTGTGCCTTTGTATGCCCTAGAACGTAAGTATCAAAGAACTGCTGAGCTCTTGCAAGCGTAAGCACTAAATAAAACGCATGGACCAAGAGTGTGCTGATAAGGCGCTCATAGCCCAGTTGCACTCGGTGATTAGAAACAATCAACGAGGGCAAGCAACGACGGCGCGGTCAGTACCTGGATGGGTGACCGCTGGTGGCATGTTACCATGAGCGTCTCCGTGATTCGGAGGTCACGTTAAGCAGTCGGTCCCGGTTGTTATCATAGGATAACAGTCGTGAAGCTTAGTTGGAGGCCTTCGGGCGGCTTAAAAACATCCAACGGTAAGATTACGTAGCCACAACGTTGTCTTGCCAGTCCCCAATCCGCACTTGGCCAGCGTGGGGACGTATGGCCTTAACCCTCTCCTGAGAGGAGACCCGAGCCCAGCAGTGGGACATTTGTGGTTTGGTTGTTGATTTGATTTGAAGAGTGTGCTGAGCCCTTGTCTTTGCAAGCACAAGAGTACAAGGATCGAGTGGGTTACTAAGTCTGTGTCTTTTGGCAAACACTTAACTAAGGGCGCGCTGTGCACTTAGCTTTTTTTATAATATTGATAACGATTTTTGGTTGGTGTCAGAACAAGTATTTCAAAAAAATCATAATACCGCACCTAAATTATATTACACGTTGCTGTTGTATCCTACAAACATTTATGTGCTTTTTAAGCGATTTGGTTTAAGCACAGCTTTTATATGGTAAGATATATGTATTTTTCAGGGAAATAGGAAGATCGCATATCAAAGACGTCGCCATAAATTTTTACTTGATTTTGTGCTTACAACAGGAGCAACAAACACTGCATTACCGTGTTTCCGGTAACAGATCTCGGCGATAAATATTAGTCCTGAAAGGTATGGTCATCCTCACGGGTTTCTTGGACTCAGGATTTCGTTGTACGTTGTGCAATATAAGTCAGTGTACGACCTTGCTTCATGCTCTACACGAAGGAGGACGTGATGGCTCTCAATGACAATGCAATCAAGTGGCCGCGTAATGGGCTGTTAAAATAAAGTAACAATGACACGAAATGTCTGCTTTTAAACGCTAAAAAAAATATTTTTAGGTATTTAAGTATTCAAAACCTCCTTACTAAAGAGAGGTCAATGTCCAGAAGTGGACTTTTAAAGTCAATGGTGATATTTAACTTCTCTCTACTCTCTCTTCGCTGAAAGATACTTGCCTAAGTAAAGATACTCTTCGATTAACTCTCCAAATTTTCCACATCCGTATTCTGCTGCGTCCTGAAGTATTAGTTGAAAACTGATCGTAAGTCCCGTTTGTAAATGGACCGTCCTTAAAGAATCTTTTTTATCAGAGCTACTTACCTGGACAAAAATGATAGTGTTCGTCTTTCATATCCAGCGGCAGAGTAGCCATTGCGTCTTATGCCTAAAGGCATGTAAACATAATGGTTCAAGAATGCCGAGTGTCAAGAACCCTATTCATCCCCTGTGTGTTGTAAGAGTCGATTAAGCCATCAAACTAATAAACATCACATTAAAGGGAAGGAAAACTTAAAACGAAGCCGTTACCAACCAACGAACAAATGGCGAAGTGGTTTAAGCGAACACATGAACTACTGCGTTTAAGCGTTCACTTAAACTCCTGCGCCTATTGTTGGGCTCGATCCCCATATGTGACAACACTTTGCGTGACCCATAAATTGTTGTTCTACGTCTATGGGTATTCTTTGTGGCCGTTTTATGTTTCTTAATCTCCTGCGACACAGGATATGTTATTCTCAGTGTATTTTCGAAGTTGTCTGTGTACACCATTATCGCGAAGAGCAGCATCAATAACCGCTGTAGTAGTGAGAGTAAATCACCTAGTTCGTTCAGTGATCAAACACCATTTTCAATTAAAATAGTTATAAAATATAATTATCTATCCTTTATTTCAATCTGCTAATCCTAATGTGTTGCGACTAATGTTTAATTTCAGAAAAGACAGAAAAAGGAACATTTTAAATGGCTTACTTTCTGTCATATTCCATTGTTAATTCATTAAATGGAACATCGAACACGAACATAAGCGACACTAACTACAAAATCAACGTATAATCGCATTCATGAGCAATAGCAATAGAAAAAATAAAAACGAAGTAAAAACTTGAAAACAATTGAATTTATTATTTAATAATTATACATAAAAGCAAAAAGAAATTAAATTAAATTGAAAATAATAACAACCAAAACATCGTGGTATAACACCGTTCCCATGAAGACATTCGCTGTATTTTTGTTCATGAGGGCAAACACCGCAACTGCGCACAAACGAAAGGCTCACAAACTCACACTATTAAAAACACGAAACTTCACAACGAAGTTAAATAAATCATACGTGACGTTCTCAAAACAGTATATCAATTCAACAAAGAACAGAGTGAGTAGCAGCCATACGTGTATGCACATTTGCTACAATAAAATGTACATTTTAGTGATCAAATCATCCCACTTTATTCACATCCGTATTTTGCCCGAACTAAAACATAAACAGTGACAGCACGAGCAACCTCGTATAAGTAGGTTTCACAGAATCAACTGGTGTTATAAAACTGTACTATTTGATAGACATTTCAAGATACAGGCTGCAGTACGTCGGGATTAGAAATAAAAAAACTATGAGAATACTTGAGCAACATTGAATGTGTCGCGAGCAGTGGGCCGGACACTCCCGTGTCAAGTATCCAGTTGTAAATCACACACCCCCGCGATCATGGAACAAAATAAGTGAAACATTTAAAGGGTAACACATAAAATATCATTTCTAATCCCGACAAAGAAACATTTTGGTTTTACAAATAACTTAAACACAATAATTACAATTCTAACTAAAAATACTACAATAAGCCGTAACTATTTCGAATTTTCATTGATTACTGTTTCGACGAATATCCGTCTCTACTTACAAACTATATATATAACAAAAAAAGATACCGATTGTTATACAAAAAAAAAGTTGTGGAAGGTTTAACAAAGACATACAAACAGCCGAGTGTGATGGTAGGTAGTACAGGAGTAACTACAATTTAATACTTTAAATATTACACTATAACTATGCTTCAGTCTTCGTTCATTATTTATAAGATTACAGCCATTTATGAAGAGTAGCGGCTACATTTCGCGACCTCCAATGACCACATTATATTTTGTATATATATATATAAATATATATATATATATATACACACAAACAAACACGCGGCGTACCTAGTACCTAAATGATACAGATCACACGCTCCGTAAGCATGCATTAACACCACCAAATATTTATTATTATTCAAAATTGTTTAAATCTTAATTCGGTATTACTATAAGTCTGAAATGTTTACAATTAGACATATTATAGTATATTAACTGACTATTAAAGAGGTTAAGAGATAAAATTGCTGGCCATTACGGTGAGATATTTGGGACGACACCGTATTCATTACAATGAATAAAAATTAAATTGTAAAATAAATAACTTAAAAAAAATGTGTTGGACAGTACAATAACATAAATTATTTCCTACATATAATGTTTGCCATAATATATTCGCCATTTGTCAGCAGGTTACTGTCTCGTATCAAGGAAGTAAAGCTAAATAATATGCATACATAGCAATTGTAATCTCTACACATTAAAGGTAGCAAAGTATTAACAGAATGTGTAATTACTCAACAACTTGGCACGTGTAAACGACAACAGTTGTTCCACATTACCATCGCATTCAATTATACCATAGTATAAATATAAGTAGTTATTATGAACCATCTTCAATGTCATTAAAATAAATAACTCTAAACGATTAATGAGAATTAATTAAAACAAATAATATGATGATTGGTAGTAGGATCGCGGATATTGCATTTTTGCGTATAAAATTAAAACAACGAAACTCATCCGAGTGAAGCATTTAAATAATAATAAAAAAAAAAAACTTAACTTCTAACTCCGATAATCATCTCTCTTTGGACTACAGAGTAAAAAATAAAGGAATTTGGCAATGTTGAGATGTATCATTAGCCACCATTTTTATCTACTGAACATATTTAACACCTACAACTAGAGAAATGGTATTGAATGCATTAATATTGAGTACAACATGGATACTTTGAGTTACGCAAGACTATTATAATATGATATTCTGTCCACTGCACGTTGCGCATGAAAGTCCGGTGGGTAAACTGTTCCACTTCTTTTACACGACGCCGAAATCGACACACAAACACCGACTGAACTCCCGCCATCCTTTTCACCGTATACACCGTCGGTCGAACCAAACACTGTCCCTCCAGTATAATCACCGATGACCACCACATTATGATATGCATTACTATTTAATTGTTCCGTATAATCGGTATGAGATTCTAAATGCGGCGAAAACGCTCACGAATTATTCAATTCAGCCCTTTCTATATGAAGAGAAAGAAAGAGAAGACGAAAAGATTAAATTACCTTTAAAGATCAGGTTGAGAAGTTATTTCTAAGAAAGCCAATTATTGTTGCTAACATTTTAACCGAACGCTGTGAAGAGAAAACCTGTTCATATCGACGAATATTATTAAAACCTTAACCTTATGAATACACGCACATATATGAAGTACCTGATTAATAATATAAGTGTTTATAAATTCATAAAATATATCAGCATTTGAAGGGACTCATAGTATTTGAAGAGAATGCCATGTTTACTTACAAGCATTTCCGTAACGAGTGAAAATGCATTTTTATGACGTATTCACAACTGGTGGCACGACCGACGCATGTAAACAGCTTAACAATGCCAAGGGGCGTACAAATTAGCGTAGCGACGCAGGAGGCGTCGGTTCAGTCGATGCTATTCATCACACTTACGGCAAGCGCCTGGCACGTCAAAGTCCAGGACAAGGAGCTTGGTTTCCTCGGTGCCGTTGCGAGAGCCAACAGCACAGATGAGTTTGGTCGCCGAAGCCCTAATGCGCCAGACCACTCCGCCAGATCCACCGGAACTCAGCTCCACGAGGTTGCGGATGAACTCGCCGGTACGCACGTCCCACAGCTTCACTGTTCCGTCGTCCGATGATGTGATCACGAACCGATTGCTTGACTGCAGACAAGTCACGGCAGACTGGTGCTTATTAGGCCCTGGAAATGGAAAGACGTTATCTTTTTACTATAATTTTACCAAAAACCAAGGACAACGTTACTTATTTAATCGTAAATAAATACCGATGTCTTCTTCATTAAAACGAATATTACAAAATATCTCGGGAAATATAATGATTATTACAGCTTTTCATTTCTATTGCAAATATTAATCAAATAAACATTGAAATATATTGCTTAGTTGAGTAGTCCGAAACAGTGACGTCACAAGTTTGAATTTAGTTTAATTTTTATACAAAGTTATTGTTTTGACAGATGATAAAGATTTACTGACTTGACTAAGGTGTCAACTACCATATATTAATTATAAAATACATAATTGTTGTACCATTTCTTACTATGAATAAACAATAAAGACAAATAAAAAAATAATTTAATACTGATAATAATATTTTGGTTTAAGTAATAAAAACACATAATGTAAATTTACACACAATACAGTAGAAAATCATAACGCACCAATCCACGTTAACTGACGATATATGTTTTGCTGATTATAAATTTAATTAATAGACCACATCCATCCTTTCATACTAATAAATAAATACTTTGAATATCTAACACACAACGCCATCTAGTCCCAAGCTAAGCAGAGCTTGTGTTATAGATACTAGACAACGGATATAAGTACATATATACTTTTTTTTATAAACACATACATATTATACATAGAAAATAAATAAGGCCTACGTCCATGCAGTAGTGCTAAATAAATGCTGCTGATAATAGACGATGAATAATTAATTACTCACCAGAGAGGGTATGCAGGCAGTGGCCAGTGGTGATATCCCACACCTTGACTGTGGAGTCAGCGTTACCCGATACCAATATATTTGAGTGCAATTCCATGCCGGACGTTAGAGACTGATGACCAGTCAGCGTGTGTTTCAACTGTCCTGACTCTACATCCCACACCCGAATCGAGGTGTCCAAAGAGCCGCTCACAACATGGATACCGTCAAACTGAAAAAATTTTAAATATTATATTTATATTATTTATTTATACATTATATGTAGACATTATATTTGTGACATTATAAGGTTTTAGATATAGCCTTAAGTATTCAACTACAAATGTCAACTACCTGTCGGTGATAAGTCTCGTCAAAATCGGTCTAGCCTTTCTTGCGATTAGCCAGAAGAAACAGGGACATATTTTTTTATGTTTGCACCGTATATACTTTCATATGCATTTAGTGTAAAGCTGTTAATTTGAATACACTTATTTCCAATGCTTCTCATTGAATGAATAAAAAAAATCCAAAACTATTTCACTATGCCATGTAGTAGTGCAAGAAAGACTAACAAGAATCTATAGACACCGCTCACATAAATATGTGGCAAGCCGTTTAGGCTCCAGGGCTTGCCAAAGAAATATACATACATACACTCGAATAACATAACCCTTCTTCTTTCGCAGTCGAATAAATAGCTGACCCACGCTACTTCGTCTATGTCTTGTTTTCTATTAGTCTAAGCCTAATATATAATAAAGGTCTAAAAGGACATAGGCGAACTGACCGGATCCAAACAGCCTTGAACACCTCCAGACATTGCTTTGCATTCGGCCAAGGAGAGGAACAAGTGGCAAGTAAGTGTCCGACAGAAGATCGCCTCGTAACTAAAGAATGACGAATCTCGGTAATAAGAATAACGATAAATACTTTATGTCAAAATGGAGCAGGGTTTGTGAAATGCATGAGTTTATGCGGCTGAAGCGGGAAAGTGGCGTAACAAGACAGGTATTATACAAGAGATGGAATTGCAAAAAATAGGACGAGTGTGGAAAGCTGTAAATGAAGGAATGCACAAATGGATGATTTAAGTGGTAGTAGTTTTTTTTCTATAAACGATTTGTTTTATTGATTGATGTAAATATATTCATTCCGGCAACCTGAGTTTACATTTTGTTGATTTACTGTCTATTATAATGCTGGGGAGGAATGGGTGTCATGTCCCTCCGACACAAAGAGAGGATCCTTCAACCAGGCTAGGTGATCATGCCTGGCGGGCCACAGCCCGACAGTTGATATTGGGAAATTGTATGCATGCTAGTTGATGCGAGGGCATCAGTATAGTGATTCAGGATTGGTAACTTCTTCGAATAGAACGTTGTTCCGTAGTTCAATGTTCCATTCACTGCAGTGCATATCCGGTAGATGGCACTGCAGTGCGTATTTTTTGTTGCGCTGTATATGAAAGTCAACAAAAGCAATGAAAAAATATAGTAGTCGTAACATGCAGAAAAGACCGAGAGACCTATCGCGGTCTCCGGTTGCAGTCTCCTGTCTCTGTACCGGCGCAAACCGCCACCTTAACATATATTTTGTGATTCCCGACGAAGAGTTGGCTTTTTCTTGATATCAAAATCAAGAAAAGTTAGCTATGGATAAAGGATCTACCAGGGAAACAGCTCAATTTGTCAACTAACTTGTGGAACGTTAACAAATAACTTACTAGGAGTTTTTTTTATGCATATTCGTACTTTACGTCCGCACACCACTTAAGACTTTAGAATTCACATTTAACAAGCAACATAATCAAATTTCTGCTGTTTCCTATTGAAACTTGTAGACAAACATAGAGGCAACGTCACGAACAGACGCCATGACACCACCGAGCGTCTTGGCGTGAAATTTAAATGTCATTTTCTCTAGTGAAACTTTATTCCTTTAACAGCAAAATTAGTCATCATGCCTATTGTACTTCCCTAGTTTAAGTTTTCCTAGATAATAAATAAATATTTTATAATAAATATTTCGGACATCTAACACACAACGCCATCTAGTCCCAAACTAAGCAGAGCTTGTATTATGGGTACTAGTAGTATGGTATAACTGATATTAATACATAAATACTTTTTTTTCTGTAAATACGTACATATTATACATAGAAAACACCCAAACTCCGAAACAAATATTTGTAGATCATACAATCATTTGGTCTGACACTGCGCCACTGAGGCAGTCTAAAAAATATATGATAGACAATGATAAGTTAACCTGTTGCTAATCTGGTACCATAAAGAGATCTATTATTATTATTTTTTCATTTTATTAATCTCCCTGAGCGGGGTATGTTTTTTCCGATATCACGGGCCGTAACCAAATGTAATCAGGTTTAAGTGATGGTGTATATATCCACATATGCACTTCAAGATGTGGTAAGGAATGTTCGAGTAAGTCTATTGCCAGATCTTGATATTTGGTGAGTTTCTCAGCCATAGTAGATTGGACATTATGGATGTTCGGGACTGCTATATCTATGAGATATATAGTTTTGTTTACTTTGTCATGAAGTGTGATGTCTGATCTATTAAAATGAATGGTCTTGTTAAGATAGTTCGATCCCCGTATAATTTGAGGTTTTTGTACCTGTAGACTATACACCCTGTTGGTATGGCCAGCAAGAGTGTGTAGGCAGTCTCCGGTCTCAGGGTTCCAAACTTTGACGAAGTAATCATAAGCTCCGGACACCACAAGCTTGCCATCGTACTGCACACAGCGGACAGCAGCCAGATGACCGATCAGCACACGGAGACAGCGTCCATCCGGAATGGACCATACACGTAATGTCGCGTCTCGAGAGCCCGATACAACCCTGGCGACAATACAGAAATAATTATTCAATACCTTTTACTTACCTTTGTTGATATTGACCTATATCATATAGACAAAACTTCGCACATTTTACATACAGGCAACTTATTTCAACTTAGTACATACACGCTTAGGTAAATCACAGCTCATTAGAAACTTTCGTATATATGTGTTCGCCATGCCAACCGGAAGGGTAAAATTTTTTTATCACTCATGTCTAAATGTAATGATTAATATAATCCGTGGAAGCAACTCCAGGGAATACAGGAGATAATTGAACCCGGAAGAATAGCTGCAGTTAAGTATTTAAAACGATGATTTTTAAGAATTTACAAATCAACAGTGTCGCATTGCATGCTATAATAGTATAAAACAAAAAAAACAAGACAACAACCCATAATGTCCCACTGCTGAGCTCGGGTCTCCTCTTAGGAGAGGGTTAAGGCCATACGTCCCCACGCTGGCCAAGTGCGGGTTGGGGACTGGCAAGAATACGTTGTGGCTACGTAAATCTTGCCGTTGGATGTTTTTAAGCCACCCGAAGGCCTCCAACTAAGCTTCACGACTGTTATCCTATGATAACAACCGGGACCGACTGCTTAACGTGACCTCCGAATCACGGAGACGCTCATGGTAACATGCCACCACATAATAGTATACCTAGTTAATTTGTTGGTATTTGGTATCCAAACAGCTATCATGTGTTCGTAAAAAAGCCTTGGTGCATCCTGAGGTTCACAACTCAAATAAAACATGCCTCTTACGAGATTTATTCGCTATTTGTCACTAGATAAAGAATGCAATAATAATTAAGGACTGATGTCGATTTATCTTTGAAGTCGGTAATACCATTCTTTGAATTTTAACCCAACTTTCAAAGCATAGAGGAGTTTCGCACAGACTTGTAATCACGCTAGCATAAATTCGTAGTAGATATGCTACTGCGCAGTTATGATTCGCAAGTAACACATAAACAAATAATTACCGAGAACTATATTGTATATTTATTGATAAACATTGTTATCATTATCGTTGCGTAATAAAAACATAATTGAACTGATATCATATATACATATAATATATACGCCAGCAAGGGTTTGTGGTGACTATCCAAGCAAGATGACGAGGGTAAAATTCAAATAGGTTTTTTTTTTTTCACACAGCAAATTTCAACTTTGACTACGCATTATAGAGCAGTACTGAAACAATCGCAATTAGGCCAATAGTATATTGGTCAAAAATAAATACAATTATATAGATTTGAGCTAAGCGTTTGATCCAATAATTACCTATTTTGGAAGAGATGCATGCAGCGGACGGTTGAAGTGTGTCCAGCAAGAACCTTGAGGCATTGACCAGACTTGGCGTTCCACACGCGTAGGGTGCGGTCCGTGGATCCGCTGATTACCAGGTCACCTACCATCTGAGAGGACCATACACCGCCTGAATGACCAACGAGCGTGCGGAGGCACTGGAAACAGGAAATTAATACAATTTTTAAAATGCTTACCAATAGCAAAAGAATTATTTAGTGTTCAACAGTCAATAAATTTTTGATTATCATGACGCTGGGTAGATAGGCTCCTTCAAGATGGTTCCACGACCTGATGAAGTGGGCAGAAACCGTTAAATGCTTTGTGGAAGGCCTATGTGCTACTACAGTACACGTATTTCAGCCTATATGATGAATATCCGAGTAATTGTGACTCACCTTGCCAGTGACCGCAGACCACACTTTGAGAGTGGTGTCATCACTGCCGCTTAGGATCCTGTTGCCATAGAACTGGAGGCAAGTTATCACGTGGTCGTCGTGACCTCGCATCACTATGGGGGTAGTGACCGGTTTGTGCAACCAGTTGTTCTCAATGAGATACTGGCGCATGTACGCCGCTTTCCATTGACTAGCACAGCGAGGTATCGAGCGTGGCATCTTCTTCAAGGTTGTGATTCCAATGCGTCGGCATTGCTCTTTCCATAGCAGGTTGTCTTCAGCCAAGAATCTAGACAAATTGAAAACCTTAATTATGGTCGTGTGTATAGTATTCAACAAATATGGTAATATAACGTTCCTATAATTTTAATAAATCATTATCTGTATTTAGTGCGTAGCCCGTAGTACTTACCTACCTACGTTAGGGTTATCCTAAATTTCAACACAGCGACCTATGCTACTTGTGTCTTTTGTGACCACTAGCTATAGGAGAAATTCCTTCCTTCTGCGAGGTGCACTTCACAACTCTGTACAGTATGACTTGTTCTGTACTACCCCGATCGCGGTGAGGCAGCTTTTATCGAGAAGTCTTTTTTAATGTAGGTTTAGGATGGAGTGCTCAAACTGATAGTTTGATTAAAATGTGATATGATTTTTAACGCATAGAATACAGAGGATGTATTTTGTGGGTTCATTACCACTTTATTTTATTATATAATTTTGTTTCTTTTTTGTTATCTTTTATATCCGCGTATGCATGTTTTCCTATAGTAATGTATCGGTATCTGTGAATACATATCATGTAAGTCTATGACCTGGCACTAGACCAGTGTTGATAGCAACTTGATCAACATGAATGAATTAACCATAATTATGTTTATTAGTCTGTAAGCCTTCTTCAAAAATAAATAAATAAATAAAATTAAGCAGACGTATAACTCTGTATCTCCTTGATACTTTGTTTCTATTCACTGGCAAAGAGGAAAGTAAGTGGACTTAGAATTGGAAGTATTTGAAACATAATGTACAGTACACGTCAGCTGACATTTCTATCTGTCTGTTACAGACATCAACAATGTGCTCATTACTTGTGCGTTAGTTTCCAACCTCAAATAATTTGTCCATGGTGGTAATAGGCATGCTGATTGATTTAGAAAAACTGTTTTATGATGTATCTCCTACTGTGAGAAACAGTTTAGTGACCTTTATACTTAAGTGACGTAATTCGCTCCGATTGGTGTTCAACTTAACATGGCGGATTGCTGTCTTTTGTAGTTTTATTTTTGTTAATTAACTATTAATCACGCTTTAAATATGATACGATTTTTATACTTTATGAACCCCGTTTCATCAGATAAATACATAATTTTCTTGGTTACTGTCATCATACCGGTTCTGTTGTTGACCTAACTAAAATTCACTAAAACTTTAGTTGTTGTTATATACTTTATTTACAACTGCTTATAGTAATTTTTTTATATCTCAAATCTTAGCTCTAGTTGTGTTTTTGTTCAGTACTAAATATCAGAGAATCACGCTTGTTTGTTATTACTTATAAATTTTACAATTAGACGGGGTTTTTTTTTACTTACTACAGGCCTGTACATCTGATCAACTTTTAGTTGTTACTGAACTAATTATAGTGAGAGCTAAGATATGAGATATCGAAAAAGGACTGTAGGCAAATGAGATTAAAGTATATAATCCAACAACAACTATTAGTTAATTTTAGTTTAGTGATGTCAACAACAGAATTAGCACCAAAGTCAATAATCTTCATAAGTTTGAATTACGAATCTATTGAGTAGAATTTATTATTGAAGGATGAACTTCAGTGCAAAAGTATATATTCCCGAGAATATCGATAAGTGGCCAGTAGAAATAAATAAGATACGTGTAGTGTAACCACACAATTAAATTTTGAGTGGTGTATTGTATGTACATAAGCAACTTACAAAAATACATTATTCATACTATTCAAATCACAAAAATTCAACACAAAGAATTTAAATTTTAAATAGTTCTGCCTGTTAGCCGAAATCGGAAGCATTATTAAAATTAAACTAGCATTGTATGAGCGAAGCGATAGCACTCTCAAAATAGAAATTACACACCATATTGGTATTGAATTGCAAATTTGGTCAAATCTCCAATCAAAAATAATACACCCAAATCAGTTTTAAGAGATTTTTTTTACTAGCAACAATTCTGAACCAGAGGCAGACGGAAAACATGCCATATTGATATATAAAAATCTCATGTTTGCTATCCAATTCTTTCGAAACAGCTTGACCGATTGTTATGAAAATTTGTATGGTAATTTCATAGGTCTGATAAAAGGTTGTAATTTTTTTCTATACCATTAGATGCTACAGACGGCCCTTAAAACTTTATTTTTTTAGACTGCTTGTCGGATTGGATTAGGAATCAAAAATACAACAAATTTTTACCAACACCTATTTTTTACAAAAAATATTCACTAGGAACCATTTACACCGAAAAAACAAGGCTTCGACATTGGAAATGCCGAAAATAGAATATTAAAAATGTCTGAAAACGAAGCCATTTTTTTTCATACTAAACTTAATAATGTCGGAAAAATGATTCGTGTAATTTGTCAATCTATTTTTATTACAGCTACTCGTAACTGTGAAGACAGTGATACTAATATGATTAAATCGAAAGTAACTAATTATCTATCTGTTATGCTTTCACGGCTAAACCGCTAAAGGGGATTTGGAGTGGAGATACTTTGAATGTTGAAAAGGACATAGGTACACGCGGTCGGAATTGAAGACAAAGTTGGTTAAATTATAAAAGTAACTACTTACTTCCAATAACGACAGGTCTGTGCCGCCCGCAACAAATCTTTCGGCTGGAGGTAGCCAAGCACGGTGAGGGCCAGCTCCTTTGGCAGTAGAGAGATGAAATCACGTTGGAAAAGCGGCTCTATCGCCTTCATCATGTGGCGGACCTGGCTCGGGTCGCAGCAGTTGATCAGTTCATCGATCGCTTGGATCTTCTCCCCGTTCGACCATGAATGGAACCTGTGACACATGAAGAATAAAGTGAGAAAATAGTTATATTTAAACCCTAAGGAATTCCACTACTTCGTATTTTAAAATAGCCTCAGACTTCTTGGCACTGTATAGTTCTTTCAAAATCTTTACATCACTTAAATGGCAAGTGGTTGCCACATCCAATTCATCCCTATGATACTAGAAACGTCTTCAATATACAGACAACTTCCTGAAATATGTTAACATACATGTGCCTTTGGCTTTAACTAACGTATAAAATAATACTATATCTCCATCATTTGTTGAAAACATATACATATAGAAAATTAATCATATTATTTATACAAAGACTCTAGACCTCCATCTGTAGATGGTGTACTTAGGCAACTGTAAATTTATTCCACACGGTCCGGATGTCGTAATAAAGCTGTGCCCGGATCCCTTCTATTAAAGGCGCAAAGTGGCACACTTTCGTTGTATCCGGTTCGATTCCTACACACCCCGTTGAGATGCTGTTTCGTAGTCTCCCCACGTAAAGAGCGTATTTCATATTCAGACAAAAATATCACGTATGTGAAAACATATGCTCTCTTTTCTCTAAGTTTTATATAAAAACTAATACTATAATAACTTTGAAAGCGATTAAAAAAAGCATGAACTTCGCTTACGGCACAGTCACAAACGTCCGCTACGTACGGTGATTCGGCTCTTAACAATTTACATTTATCTTTCTTTCAAATACCTATTCAACCACTGCTTGACTTCTGGGGGTCCCTGGTTAAGTCCGCTGACGCCTGCCGTGATGCCACTGGGGCTTGGCGCGGCCCATACGTCTGTGCTCCCTCCAGGCATCATGGATCCGTCGACGCAGAACTTCTTAGCCGACTGCGGTCTTGGTGGCTCATGGCGTCTTTTTCTCTGCAAAATTATTCAATTGTGTTTATAAAAATGCGACTGCTGTAGTGACTGACACTGTATAGAATGAACTCATATAGGTATAAAAGGTAAAGTTCAAAAACGCGGCAAAAACCAAATTCGAACGCTGAGTTTTTGAACTACAAATTTTTTTCCATAAAATGTTAAAAAATTAATAATTAACTTAACATAATTATTTTGAATTTAATAATTATTTTCTAATTTATATTGAATGTTTTAATAATTTTAAATAGATAGGTAACCATCGATAAAAGAGTTCATTGTCTGATTGCCTCTGTGGCACAGTGGTAGCGAATGCGACTGCTGTGCAAGAGGTCTCGGGTTCGATTTTTTTTTCGGAGTTTGGGTGTCGTCTATGTATAATATGTACGTATTTAGGAAAAAAATGTATATAAGTATTAATATCAGTTGTCGAGTACCCATAGTACAAGCTCTGCTTAGTTTGGGGCTAGATGGCGTTGTGTGTTAAAATGTCTGAACATATATTTATTTATTTATTTATTATTGTCAGTTTACGAAACTAACCGAGCGACTGTTCCAATGTCAAGTACCTTAATACTCCGCTAATGTTTAAGTGGTGAATCATGGATTCCAAGAAATGAGGAAAAGATAATATATATCCAAATCCCGTAGTTACACAAAGCGGTAAGAGTACTTGGAATAATAGTTACTTCAGGCGTACTAAATTATATAATATTTATAATTAATAAATATACAATTCTCGTGTCATGTTGTTGCTAACGATGAACTCCAAAACTATTAATCGGATTTTCACGTATATTTTTTATTGCGTGTTTAATAAAAGATAGTTAGCATCACGCCTAGACCAATAGGAGCCGAGCATGACTGAAAAGAGACGTAGACGCAGTTGCGGGGGGCAGCTAGTAATTCATATTTATTTACTCGTATAGTGCAACAACGTGACACGAGAATTATATATAGTAGATTATTATTATCGAACAAACATCAATAAAACACAGCAAAAACTACATCGGAACTTCAAAAGCTTTCAATGTTTTAAGTTTCTAAACTACGCATATATTTTTGAAGTGAAAACTTCTCTAATGGCGTTGAGTACTTTTTTTGTGATGGGTAAAAATGTTGAACTCGCGTCAGGATCCGTGACGTGATCGAAAATTCGTAAGACGTAGGGAGAGTAGACCATAAATTATCATATTTATGTACGATAGGGCCATAAATGAATATTATATTTTACCACATAAATGAGTGTGTGTGAATGATAGTACTTTTATACTGATAATTGAAGCAATTCGTGCAGAATTATTCCCTGATCATTTAAAACTACAGTGTGTCGTATGTCCTCGTTTTGAAGATACTTCCCTATCTGTCTCAGCCAAAATTGGAGTACATGATGTCGACATATCAAACGAAATCCAGTTTCGTGACCATTCGGAGGGTAAGGCCAAATTGGCCTCGAAGAAGCTCGGTGTGCTCAGCAGATCGAGACAGTATTTTACTCCAGCCCAACCCCTTTTGCTTAATAAGGCACAGGTCCGGCCTCACATGAAATACTGGCACCTATCTTCGGGCGAGGGCACCCCAATACCCTTTGGACCACATTCAACGCAGAGCAATTCGAATCGTCGATTTCCAAGAAGTTTCAGTTCGGCTAGACTTATTGGCGCTGCGTAGAAATGTGGCTTCACTGTGCATCTTCTACCGCATTTACCATGGAGAGTGCTTCGAGGAATTGTTCGGGCTGATTCCTGCCGCCTCTTTCCGACATCGTCCTTCGCGACAGAAATTTTAACCCCATCATCTAGATGATTGGCAGTCCACAACTGTGCGCTTTTCAGGAAACTTTCTGCCTCGCACAACAAAACTGTAGATTGAACTGTCGCTTGCGGTATTCCCGGACCAATACGACCTTCAAACCTTCAAGAAAAGAGCGTACTCCTACTTAAAAGGCCGGCAGCGCACTTATGACGCCTCTGGTGTTGCGGGTGTCCATGGTCGGCGGTAATAGCTTAGCATCAGGCGATAAGTTTGCTCCTTTGCGATATATGACATATAAAAAAAATATAATAAAAATTCATAACGTTAATATTCAAGGGTTCACTTATGCCAGCACTCCCGGAGTCAAAAGAACATCTTTTGAGTATACATTATACGAACATACGATCCGACCCGGGAATTGAATTCGAGACCTCAAGAACAGCAGTCGCGTACACTACCGCAGAGCTGAGCTGAGAAATAAATAGATATTTTAGATAAATTATTCACAAACAGAATAAATGAACGTACTAATTACACAATTGTTTATCCTGGAGTAAAATCGAATATTCGTGTGTTCCATTTAGCACTTGAACAAACTATCAGTCGAGTTCACAACCTAATCAACCAACAGGCCGATTAACTAGGTATGTATGTACACAATTCACTGCAATATATCGATAGTGAGTAACTCAGGTCAAACCTAACCTAAACTAACAAGGTTTGGAAAGCAGCATAAGGCGTCTGTATAAATATTCCTTAACAGATCGTAAACCGCACAACTGATTTTGATCCAGTTTTAGCTACTAATTAAATATTTTATAATGATTCAACCTACCAATATCATTTGATGGAAGGAGATATATTCACCATATTAAGGGAATTGGTGTTTCAAACATTTTGGTGTTTTTGCAAGCGGTCATGATCATTCTCGGATAAACTGAATAACTGCAGGTGGAAAATAAAAAATTGGATGAACAGGCTACCTACCTTTTCTAGTTCTTTTACTAATCAACATACGTTTCACCACTACCAACTGTACACCGTCACTTTTGTCTCGACTCGACCGCGTCATTCTAAGCTCACAGAAACAGGTCGTTTATGAACAGAGTTATTAATTTTGTCTGTGCAAAGACACCATGTGCCAAAATCTCAAGTCGAAATTCAGCTTCGCCATTAAAGTTTTTAAAGGATAATGCCCATGTTTGTTTCGGGATCGGTACTAATGTGAAATAAATCGAATTCATCTCATGAGTCTAATAATAATATTTTGTGACTAGGATATGATTTTTTTATATTAATTTACAGTTTATAAAAAATAATTGACCACTATTACGGAACGTAAAAGCTTTCAAAAACAAACTTTTGTCTGACCAATATTTCATTTTGTGATTGTCATTTATAATTTTTAAATTTACACATAAATATTACATTATTTTTGGTGTTAATATAACGTTAAGACTATATTCATTTCTCGTTTGAGGGTTTCAATAGTAGTGGTTAAATAAACAAACTAGTAAATGGGAGGGTAGGTAGATAAATGTGCGTTCTCATATCGTGGCGTTGGCTTCTATGACTAACTATATCGAGATATAACTATGGAAAATATTTCGCTTACAGTTAACCTATACAGTTAAATATTTTTTTAAATCAATGTTTTTATCTTTACATCTATATATTTAATATCGAATCACCGACATGTATTTACGCGCTTAACTTCAGATCGATTTTACCAAATCGAAAAAAAAAATTTTTTACGTTTTTGTTATTGTGGAAACAAGATTAGTATACAGGAAAATTATAAGAAAACCGGAATTGCTACAATTTATTAGTCTGCGACTGTACGCTACTTGTGGCAAATTGAGGCGAGCATAAATACAAGTTCTTTGGAAATTTAAAAAACATTTACAAAAAAGGGTATTACCAAGTTCCCCGAGTCAGCTAGTCGTTGTCGAATGTCGTCGTTTAGATCTTTTAAACTACCTAAAGGGATTTTAATGTAGTTCAACAATTGACAGTGATTCAAGAGGAAGGTTTATATGTGTAATACATGCATATTATAGTTCACTATTGCGAAGAAATCTGATACTTTCAAAAACTTCCGCGTGCGAAAATAAAGAAGTAAAATCAGTAGAGAAGTGTATTTTTTTTAAGTAAAATAACAGCAAAAATTTTGTAGCTAAAAATAAATTTACTTTTATGAGACTCTAAAAACCTGTTAGTTGTTAGAGTTTTGTTGTAAAGTAGATCTACTTGAAGTGTTATAAAAAATGATTTTCAATTCTTTTATTACATACGGAGCTTTTACTTTTGTGGTTCCCTTAATGTGTTTAAAATAAATTTACCAAAGAAGTTCTTAAATGTGGTCGTGGGTATGGCGGCCGGAGTTTTAATTTCTAAGTAGCACAAAGTTTCATAAAAAATAATTTATTCGATACTTTATTATTTCTAAACTTCATTTATTTTCGTGCGTTTATGTATATACCCACTAATAGAAACACTACTTAATATTTTTACTAAACATAAATGTATCTGTATACCGTGTATACTTTCATATGCATTTAGTTAGTATTAGTAACAAGCGATTATTTTAATATTACAAAAAGACACTCCAATTTTATTTGTATAGATTTAGTATCGTTATGGTTTTTGACTTATTATCAATCAGTACAACTTATCTGTTAATGAAAGTGCATTCATGTTAGAAATAAAATATATTTACACTCTTACACTTTTGTCTGATTCCAAATTTAGTAGAGTTTGTGCTATCATAGCCAGACTGGTCATAAGAATAATTAAATATTTTTAAAAACATTCATTTTTTAGACAAATTGACCTATATTTTGAGATTTCATCATGGTACTTAAGTTCAAATGAAATTGTTCAATAAAATAAAATAGACTGCTCGGATGACGAAGTGATTTAAGCGTTCGTAACTCCGTTTTCTACTGCGACCAGTGTTGTGGGTTCCAACACTGTAAGGAATAACACTTTGTGTGATCCACAAATTACTGTGTAAAGTCCCGCGAGTCATAGGTCATATTCCTAATACGGGTAATGTCAATTTAAAAGAAAAAGAGGAAAATAAGATATTCTTTAAAAAAATACAATTGGACCTAGATAAGTGAGAAACCTCCGTAACTGGAACTCATACTGAGGTCTCAATACTTTGGCACTGATTACCTCTGCTACTGGAATAAAGCAAACCTCTACTTCTGGGATTCGTTTATTGGATTGTACCGCACATAGTTACCTCTGTCACTGAGATAACATCGTTTTGTTTGTTTAAGAATGAAGAAAATAACGAAAATGGGCTTATCAGTAAATTTAGTAAAAATTTCTAAACGCGAAGCCGTAGAAACACTACAAACTACAGTTTTTGAAACGACATCAATTGGTGACCAAAGCCTTTTTGATAAAATTTTAGCATCTAACAAAACCTGATGGCTGAATACTTAAAAAAATACTATAGATTTTTATTATAGATTTATCCTTTTTGGTACTATTTATAAAAAACGTGCTTGCATATTTTTGTTTCTTATATTTTTTTATTCCCAACAAAAATTAAAAACTCACTTATGATGTTTACATAATACGTTATTTTATATAAGTGTCGCAAATCTATAATTTAAACAACCTGTATTCTGACCTCTATTATGGAACCTGTAAATGAGACAGGATATCCGAGATACTGGACAAGTGGAAGACCTATATAAGCGAGACAAATTTGCAGGTCCCTTGATATCTCAACAACTGTAATAGCACAATGGCGTTTCCATGTTGGATTTCGTAAAATTTTGCAATTTTAATAAGACAGTTACATAACATATATGACTATTACTACTGTATGGCACAACAACAACAAATTGATCACAATACGAGTTTTATTCATTTTAGCTGTACAATAATTATTTTCTCGGAATCATTTATTCTCTTTGCGAGATTGACGCAACAGAGGACACACTAACTCACAAAATTTTGTGAGTTAGACATCGTCTCCGTGCCCATAAGAACAACTTCAAACATCACGCACACGGCAGTCTAGTACCAACTAAGTTGAAAGTCAAAAGTTCTGAACATACATAAAAAATACAGTCGAATTGAGAAGCTCCTTTCTTGAAGTCGATTGATAATAAAAATAATATTATTAGAATATTAAGCCAATACTGTATATGTCACTATAAAAAATCAACTTTAGAAAAGTCTTAATCATGATGAATTTAAAAACAGTAATTTTCATTATTTATTTTCCATAAACAAAATCAACAGTGGGTGCCGAGCACCGCTAAGAAATGACATCAAGAAAAGGACCAGTAATCGCCTTTTATGGATGGAGTTCCATTACCTAACGACTAGTTTAGCGCGGTGGTTTAAAGCGCAGGTGAGGTTCGATTCCTGCATCAACACAACTTTTTGTGTGATGAAACAGATATTTGTGTCGGATCTGGAGGTTTGATCTTAATTGTTCCTGGTTTCCATGGTACAAAGGAAACTCCCTTTATTTATTTATCGGTCGATCAGTGTGCACTTCTCTTCTCAAACTTTGCCCCTTTTTCGAGACATCAAATAAGCATTAGCACCCATGCGGTTTTCTGGTGATGATGGTTATATGTCACGGGAACTATACATTAGTCATTAATAATGAATCCACATCGGCATTTAAGCAAAACAAAAACAACAACTACTTTTTTAAGTGGATAAAAACATTTTGTATGCAACAAAAAGCAATATTAAATAACCTACCAATCGATCCATCGGGTAGTAACACAAACTATTTATAACAAATTCAGCTAACAGAATTTCCTCGGAGCACCGATACCGACGGAGAAAAGTCAGCTTCTGAATTCTTTTCAATCGATGTTTCCGTGGGTAGAGACGATAATAAACAAAAAATTTTCCGATACCTGTATATGTAGGCAGCAGCCTGAAGATTGCTAGAAAGCTCAAAGACGTAGTAAACTATGTCCTTGGGATTAACTCAAGTTTTCGAACCGTAACTAGTTCTTTAAACTACTTGTTAAAATGTAAACTGATACTTTGTTGGATGAAATTTTCTAAACAAATCTTTTATATTTCAAACCATTTTTATTCATTTAATAATAGATTTAATGAACAGAGGAATAATGTAAGAATTAACTATCGAAATAACTGGAAAAACGCAAGTTAAGAATGTTTTGAAAGATATTTAAGTTCAATTCTATAAAAATATCTATATCTCTCATTGAAATAATTGTAAAAAATTGCTTTTCTTATTCCCTCATTTACTTCATAACGGGGGAGCTATGTTCTAATTCGGATGAAACTCAACGGAAAGTAGTCCCTTTCAATTAAAAGTAATAATTAAATCGGTTCATAATAATAATTAGTAATAGCCAAAAAACTAAAAATAACAACTGCCATGTTTGAAATCTTTGTACAGATTTCCGAGCCCTCATTGACCAAATATTTACTAAACACAAATATAAAAGAAAGAAACAAAGAAAGATTAAAGCGCAAAATGCATTTCCATTTTTAGCCGACATTTTTTCCGAAGTAGAAGAAAAATTTACCTTTGTATCCCTGTATACCTGGGTTAATACTTCAAACGAACTTTGAAAGTCAATATATATTCCAACGCCACAGGACCAATCGCAATAACTTTATCTGTGTAGTTGCAGCTGACCACCACTACGCTTATAAGTCTCAAAACTTATACATCTCCTTACAGTCAGGGTTATTCTGGTTAGGGTTAACCTAACCGAAATAATCTGTTAACTCTTTTGGAAATGGGTTAACCAACATTTCAGATGAACATAAAAAGCTGCTACCGGATTAAAAATGTTAAAAGAAATAGTCTAATACAGGATAATTACGGTTAACCTTAACCGAATCGATATAGGTATCTGGATATTTGTAGGTCCGCGATTCATTCTTTGTTACATTCGTCGGTAGCGTTGTTGGTTGTCGGTTGGATTATGGGCCCCCGGTATCCTCACTCGCTCGGTGAAACAAAGCGCAGGCGCTATTTCACACCGATTTTCTGTGAGGCCGTGGTATCACTCCGGTCGAGCCGGCCCATGGATGACAAAGCGTGGCTCTCCCACGGTCAAAATGTCAACGAGTAACCCTTTGAAACAGGTTACAGATTGTTTTTATAACTGTTATTATAACGTATACCGTTAATGCAGGTGTTTTCCAATCCCTGCTCACTCTCTTGTACCAAAAACAAAAGTGATTTTTTGCTCAATATTGATAACGGCAACAGGTTGACGCTTGAAATGTAGATATAACGGTACGGTACCTTTCGTGCGACTCGCACTTGGCCAATTTCATTTTACCTATTAAAAACAATTCCATAGATAGTTTTGTGATTCAGACTGCTACTGCAAAGGTCATGATGGGTTCAATTCCCAATCAGGACAACTACACATTGATGATGAATCATGTGTTGAGATAACACAATCGTTGTATCTGAGTGTAATTATTATACAAATTCATCAGCAGTATAAGAATACCGAGTCCCACTACTCTTATTTATACCGTAGATGTGTGTGAGTAAAGGAACTAACTATATATATATATATATATATATATATATATATATATATATATATATATATATATATATATATATAT
>PKRV01001717.1:92114-149003 GCA_003709505.1 Hyphantria cunea | reverse complement strand
TCGACATTCGTTCTTATGCAAACCAAAAATGCGACTCTCTGCGACTTTGGATCCAGTGTTCCACCATAAACAATTGTGTTTGTGTGTGCGTGTGTGCGTGTGCGTGCGCGTGTGTGTGTGTGTGTGTGCGCGCGTGCGTGTGTGTGTGTGTCTATGTGTGTGCGCGCATGATCATACTTGTTTGAATGTGACAATGATGTTTATAAGCAATCGGGTAACCGTTGTACAGGTTCTGCCTAGTTTGGAATTGGATGACTATGTATGAGTTTATGTATGAGATGGTTATTATTATAAGGTATTATTCAGGAAAGAGAAGAAGTACTCAGGCCAATAAATTAAGATTTTACTCACCCAATGTCTTTCAGTCTCTGGCTCTGGCTCATCGTCTTCATCATCATCCTAGAATAAACAACAAAATTATTTAGAACAATAAAATATTTATTAATGCACTTTTGTACATCGGCGAACTCAATACTGAAGGCGTTCTCTTTCACTCAACCATTAAGGTATTGCAAAAGTAGAAGTTTCTTCAGAAGAAGATATACTGTAATATAACCAATAAAAACAAACACTACACACAAAATAATTTATACAAATTTACGATTATAGAATACACGTCATAAATACACATTAATTTACAGATATACTTATAAATACCTACACTTATCGATGACTATTTCTTTTAGATTTCTATGAATTATATTGAAGAATTTCCATTTATAAACATTTATATATTTATGTGTTTATACAAATACTCTATATGAAATAATTTGTTATAAGTTCTCAGACAAAAAAGGAGACCTGCAAGGTGCCTTATTTATTATACTCAAGTGTGTGTTAAAATATATTATATATTAAAAGTTTTGTATTGATGACATTTAGGAAAAATTGAGAACAACAGATGCCTCCAAAATTTAAAAAACTCCTACTCCAAAAACTCAATGGTATAAAAGGGCTATCATTTAATACCTAATAAGAAACTTATTTTTTTGAAGTCTACCAACTAAAGTCTAATACATATTGTATATATACGGTCCCCAACCCGCACTTGGCCAGCGTGGAGGCCTTAACCCTCTCCTGAGAGGAGACCCGATCCCAGCAGTGGGACATTGTGGGTTGTTGATGATTGATGATATATATATATATATATATTTCATTATACATACCTCATGGGACGAGAGGCAAGTACACCATGCCTCTTCAATCACTTCTTCACCTGAATCATACTCCCCATCACAATAGTTGTAGTTCTAAAAGAACACATACCTTTAATGAGAATGTGGTTATTTGTATATGTATGTTTTGATTTTAAATAAATGTGTATACTCACAGAGGACTTGGAACTCCCTGGTTCATTTTTCCTGCCGTCATCAAGACCCAGCAACTTCTCTGCATTGGATGTAGAAGGCACACTAAACTCCTTGGTGCTATCTGAACTTGAGCTTCCAATACTGGATGCATTTGAACTTGTTCTTCCAGATGGACCGCTCACATCCATTTCACAACCTTCATCGTTTTCACATATATCCATTTTCTCTGCTTTATATAGCTTCCCCTTAGGAAAGTCTTTTTTTTCTTGGGTATTACTATTCAAAAATTTCTGCATAAAGTCTTCCTTTTTTTGTTCATGCACATAGTTTCTAGAATGGATCATGTTTTTAATAGTTGTGTTGCTATCATCACCATCTTTACTGCAGCCAGGTAGGCTAAAGCCATTCGCCATTATATTGGACAGGCTAGATATAGTTTCAGAACTAGAAGCAAGACTGGAATTTGCACTTGATAGGTTTCCAGAGTAATGTGCTGATGCTGTTATCTTACTGTCAACAATCATTCCTGAACAATGCTTTAGAATCCTGTTTTCCTCATCGAAGTCTGCACGTTCTATATCATCGATTTGCTGTCTTACATTACTCTGTGATGAGCTTGGTTTCTCAACTATATGATCAACATTTTCAGTCTTAATCTCTGCAGTCCTTTCAAACGGGACTGGGTCTGCCCCATCATACACATCGCATGTGTTACGGGAACATGATGGATCCATCCTAGGATATGAAAGCTGAAAAAGATCATGTATGTTAGAAATCTTATCCCAATAATATAATAAAGATACATGGATGTCTTATACTCTGTTAAGCAAAAAACACTGAACCATTTACAGGAAACATTACAATATGGCTCAACAACAACTGATACTGCTCGCAACTACTGATTGTGTGGTCTTGGATTCGATTCCAAAGTCGGACTAAATATTTGTATGATCTGCAATTATTTGTTATAGAGTTTGGGTGTTTTCTATGTATATTATGTATGTATTTACAAAAAAAAAGTATGTATATATATGTATTAATATCAGTTGTCTAGTACCCATGGAACAAGCTTTGCTTAGTTTGGGGCTAGATGGCGTTGTGTGTCGAATGTCCAAAAATATTCATTATATCAGAATAACACAGATTTTTTTTACTGTGATATATGCAAGCAGATCTGTGGGCAAATTCGCTTCTGATATCATAGAAACACAAGCAGCAGTGATGGAATAGACAGTCAACTGTGATAAGCACTATGATATTTTCGTTTTTAGCTTAACGTTGCAGTTTACACACATGTAGTTGTGTAAATCTAGATTTTATTGTTATGTAGATATTGGATATTTATAAACAATATAAATTTACCTTTTTCTGTACTGATGAATTACTTTGTGCATGAGCAGGACTCCTGTGGACAACAATGTTATATAGTTTAACAAATAGATTAATCTATCTCAAAGTACTTAATATATCTACAAATACATATGTGTTTATCTACTATCTGAGTTTAACTAAAGTCAACACAATCTTTTGTTCAACTTGAGTGAACATATCTGTTAAAAATGCACTACTATATCAAATAAAATAGCTAAAAAGCTAGATTGTATATGACAATGTCAAGTTTCTAAAAATTTTTTATGTTAGAACTTTAAACAACTCCTAAACAAAAATAAACTTAAATTGAATTATAATCCTATCAATATTTCATCACATATGCTGTTTTTAACTAAAGAATGTAGGAAGTTGGAACCTACAAAACAAAAAATATCTCTGGAATGACACACTTTACAAGAAAATAAAAACATCAGGAAAGTTCTTTAATGCCAGATAATTTAAATCTATTAAAAAACCAAGATAAAAAGCCTCAAAAGCATATCATCTTTATTTAATAATTGTATTAATAACATCAACTAACTTTGATATTAACATGAAACTGATTACTAAAAGATAACTAAAAGCCATCAAAACAAATGAAAATCAATATAATAATTACTATAGAAATCACTAATAACTTAAGGATAAGGGAAATAACTATGATTACAAGGTAATGAACAGTCGGCAAGACCTGCAATAACTGAAAAATTAAAGAACTTTGGGTGTCATGCACATTGATTGACTCACTTACATGTAACGCCTAGGGCGCTGACCAGGAAGCATACATCATTTTTCTTCTCAATGATATCACTTACTGTTTCTCATCAATTCACTCACACTTAACATACATGAACTATTCAGTATGTTTTATGTATACTTCCCACGTATGATACTTAAGAAAACAATGAATTTCATGATTTAAAAAACAAGTGTGAATAAGGGTTTAAACTATTAAATGCTAAATAAAGTTATAGCTCCTAATATTATTGACTTAGTAACACTAATGTATTATTAAATAATTCTTATTGGTATCTGAAAAATCATAACCTCAATGTTTTGGTGTCGGAGCTAAGATGATATATTCTGTGCTAGGTTCTTAACCCAGTAGGATTTAAATAATAAGCAATAATTGATTAACTAGAGATACAGAGATGCAATAACAAAATTGATAAGCTGTGTTATTTTAATACATGTTTTTATCGGCAGCTCATTTTGCAATCTGTTGACAATATTAATCACACTAACACATTTACACTCACTACATCTCTTTTTCTTTCAACTAACACAATTGCTCCATTGTCTTAAAAACACAACAGAAAGATGAAAAACACTATTAAATATATACTTTTGTTATCTTAACCTTAACATAAATTAAATTTTAGTCAAATTTGATAACAAACTACCATAAAAATCACTTCACTGTGAAAACGTATATCACTTTGTTATAAAAATATTAAAAACTGGTAATAACAAAAAAGATATTACAGAGCCCGACACAATGAGCCAATGGGGAAGTGTACACATTTATATATATGATAACTAAAATAAAAAAAGATCTAGATGTTTATGCCCTTCTTAGAGATACACTGAAAATATTGATTTTGAAATTGCACATGACATGAACACCATTCAATGTAATAATATGTGAAGGAGTCACAAGGAGCAACACTACAAGGCCATTTACTTAAATTCTTTCTGTAGCTCAACAACTGTTGGCAATGTCATAATCAAGGCCACTACAATCATATGTTTCACAGTAAATACTTAAAAAAATCTCACTTTATAGGCAACACCTTAGCAAAACTGCATTGTGAAAAGACGACACTGCACCGGCGCAAAATGTGGATCGAAACATATGTATGCGCGGGCCCTGGGCAGAGCTAATACGTGCATCAATACAGGAAATATATCAAATGGACATAACTTTGTACACAAAAAGCTATAGAGATCGGGATTTACACCGTGGGAACCTTTTTTTTTAGTCTCAACCTCAACTCGGGATCTACACACATCCGCTTGAACACAAAAAAAAGAATGTGTTTCTCAGTTTATGGCAAAATTGTCTGACCTTTTCATTAATACAACTTCAGAATTAGAACATATATATGGTGACTACTAAGAGAATAACAAGCTGGATGCGCAGAAACGCATTTTGAGCTGAACAGCCCTGCCTGGGATTTTGAAAGGCGTGAAAACATAAAGAGGGATGGGAGATGTAATTACGTGCCCCACGTCCGCTGCAACATAACTTCAAATAATATACTCACCTTTTTTGTAGCTATAATGGAATTAATTTCATTTGATTTGCATTATGTTTACTGTAGCAACATGTTAAATAATGTGACGGAAATAAAAAAAATAATGCAATGTGCATCAATCTTTACGATCGACTTCCTTCAAACACCGTGGTCGGCCATCGACCATAGATAACCTAAGTACAATTGCCATGTTTAAAAATGAATATCGTGTCATTACTGTTGATCTGTTACTACACAACAGATTAAAAACACAAAATATTTTAAAAATGTGCGTGTAAGAAAAAGAGTTACAAGATATTATGTGCTGTTTTCCTTCCTTCCTTTCAATAGTAAAAAAATAATTACTAATAATAAATTATTATTATATATAATATTATTACATTCTCAAAGTTTACGATGTTTTCAGACAAAGAAAAACATAGACGTCTTCTTCTTCTTCAGCTAATCAGCTTTTTCGCCCAATGTCATGTGTTTAAAGTCTTCAAATCTTAAGTCTTTTAGACTAAGTCTTCGCCGTGATGAAAATAATTTTAAAAACTATAAAAATGGCGGATGAGTTGAAACGGGGACTGTCTTTCGAAAAACCAAAAAAAAAACTTACTTATAATTTATATCTTGAAAATAAAAGTTGCCAACCATAGTCGTCGCTCTGATACATGCAGCAAAGATTGACGCATAAAATATAAAGTTAAAGTATTATGTGATAATTTTCCTACAGTAACAAAACCAAATCAATTGACTTTAAAGATCTGTAGATAATTCATGTCTTTGTTATTTTTAAATACTTTATTATTATATGATTAATACCTTATTAATACTACTAATTTGCATCAGAGGAAGTTAAGCGATTTATAATGTCTATAAAATCAAAAGCCACAGGAAGCGATCACATTAGCCGTCTTATGGTAACTACTATACTAGACCAACTCTTACCCGTCATAACACACATAATCAATTATTCTCTAGACTCCAACTGTTTCCCATCCTTATGGCGCAAAGTTTATGTATGTCCATTGGCCAAAGTATCTAGCCCCTCTCTCCCCACCCATTTTCGTCCCATATCTATACTCCCATTCCTATCCAAAGTCCCAGAAGCCTGCGTACATAAGCAACTATCTCAATTCATTTACGAGAACAACTTGCTCAATGGATCAAATCAGGATTCAGACCCGGACATAGTACAGGAACAGCGCTACTCAAAGTGACACTGGACATTAAGGCGGCAATAGAAAAAGGGAAAATAACCGTACTAGCTTTAATCGACTTTTCAAATGCCTTCAACGCAGTGAACCATGATATTTTGCTTGCAATACTTTCCCACTTCATGATTTCCAACGATGCACTGGAATGGTTCTCATCCTATCTTCGTGGACGCCACCAGTCTGTCCGCACTGAGGAATCGGCATCCTTTTGGGCCGAACTAGACTCTGGCGTTCCTCAAGGCGGCATTCTTTCTCCACTTCTCTTTTCGCTATTTATCGGCTTCGTAACTCACAAACTTCAGTGTTCGTATCACCTGTATGCAGACGACCTGCAGATCTACTCACATGCGAGAGTAGAAAACAGTGACGAAGCAATCGACAGCATCAACCAATAGTTTGATATATATATATATAAGCTGCCAAAATGACTCTGCGCTGCTTGAGGGAAAGCATGGGCAGAATCCAAGAGTGGTAGTCACCATCCTCAATTCTAAAAAGACAGTGCAGCATGGTGACCCACACAAGGCGGCCTGGTGAGATGCTTTTTCAGGCCCCGCTTAAAGGACCTGGGATCATAGTGGGAAGGAAAGAAGTGCGCTGGCAGAGAGTTCCAGGTTTTGACCGCTCGGCACAGGAAGGAAGCACCAAAGCGATGAATACGAGAACGTACGTCTTCCACTTTAAAGCGGTGACTTCCAAGGCCGGCACGTGTTGTTCTGTAGAGGAAGGGAGAGGGGGGATCAGTTTGGAGAGCTCTTCAAAACACTCACCATGGTAAAGGCGATAGGGGACTGCCAAGGAGGCGAAATCTCTACGCACCTGCCGTTTTCGGCTATATCATTATAGTTTTTCAAAGATTTACAGTGGTGTTCTAATTATCGCTTATATAAATTATTAGAAAGAAACAAATCGCGGTAGCAGTCTCTCACGACTCAGATCATGAGCAGATTTTTTGGATTCAAGGTTAGTAATCAATCCTTACTGTCGTGTTCAATATTCAATTTCCTGAGTAAGGTATTGCAGAAGTTTCTGTAGCGAGTATAAGTCGTTGGCAAGATGTGGTCGTTTGGGAACCTCCATGATCTCGTACGTAGTTGATCTCTGTGTTCCATGCAACGTTTGAGTCCCGGAGTGATCCAGGGGTTATATTATAATTGGAGTGAGTCACTCTGACTTGTCGTGCGCGCCTATCAATAATCTTATCCAGTCGCTCTCCAAATATTTGAAAAAATTTGAATGATATTGATATCTAAGTTGCCAAGTACTCACGATAAGTTTTCTTTCAGTGGTTCGTTCCGTACAGCGTCTACGTTCCATCTAACAATGGTTCGATATCAGCTACTCTTCGCCTGCTTATTAATAGTTAAACCGAGTATGACAAGTACATGATCTGTTATATCTGAATGACAAACCACGCCTATAGCATTTTTACTGTGTTTATGAAAACGTGATCCGGGGAATCAGGGAAAAGGCTGAGTTCTGAAAGTAGACGCAAGTATTCCATATCCGAGTCACTACTGAATTACAACAAATTAATGTTCATGTCTCCCATCAAGATAAATGTCTTAGAATTAGTTGATAACGTATTCAGCACAACGTCAAGTGAACACAGAAAGTTATTTAAATTTTTTAACGATGGTGGCCGATATATATCTATAATTTCGTTGGAAAGGTCAATTTGAAGGCAGTTTGCATCAATAATGTCTAGTTCAGTGACATGAACACGCAAGTTATCTTAAGCATATACATATAAAAGTGTTAACCAAAACAGAGGAGTAGTAGTTATCTACTACTCCTCTGTTTTGGTTAACACTTTTTGTTGGTTTGTGATAGCTCGTGTACGATCTGTTCGGGGTATCAAAGTTAGATCATTAAGCAGCATTCAGTTAACACTATCACGTCAAATGCAGATTTAATTCTGTCTGTAGTTAACATTAAGGTATCTACAACCCAAAGTCGTAGACATATCACATTGGTCATTAGTTACTCCAGGCTATTCACGAAGAACACTCGATTCCTGTTGGCAACCCTACTGTTCATTACATCCGTTATCGATATTAATAAAAAAATCATTCCATGTGATTATTCCATTAATATAATTATTACACACTATCAAAAACAAACGAAAATCTTAGAAAATGAAGATTGACAAAAAATGAAGAACATACATTTTTACATTGTTAACACATACTAATAAAAATATAGTTGCAAACAATTCTCGTCCTTAATGACACCTAAAAACGTGGTTTACAAATGATGTTGATCATGAATGTCTATACGTTTTTTTGATATTATGCAAGTTCATAAGGTCAAGGTCAATCGCTTGCACCTATTGATTAAAATAGTTATCACATCGAGAAAATAAAAAATTGGTGCAAGTAATTCTCGACCTTATGGACCTGCATAATATCACATATATTCATGATCAACGTCATTTATAAAAGGCAAAAACCACGTTTTTGTTTACATGTCGTTGTGGTCGAGAATTGTTTGCAACTGTATTTTTTTTATTTGTAATAACATAGTCCATAGCCTAGTAGCATTCTGCGATCGGAGACATTTTTTTAATCCGTTGAAGATGCATAAAGTTTCATACAAAATTTACACCAATCTATCATTTATACATAAATTTGACATTAATAAACGTAACACTCATCGCGGCAGTTTCATTCTAAAATATTACCAAAACAAATAAGAACCAAAAATGGAAAAACATTTACTTTGAAGGTTTCCAAACTTTTTTGGCAACGGCGCAAGCGCTGTTTCACACCTGCGCTGTGGTATCACGCCGGACAAGCCGGCCCTTTCATGCCGTAGTGCGTCTTTCCCACGGTTAAATTAAGAGTAAATTAAATTAAATCTTGACTATCGCATTATATAACAAGTCATCACTCTCTTTTCACATAAATATTTATTGTAACATATTTAAATACTAAGACGTCCTTACACGACCATTGTATGAAAATTTTATCTTCAAGTTAAAATAAGTTCTCGTTTTATTCTCATAAAGACACATAAGCCATGTGTCTTTATGAGAATAAAGTCTTTTAAACTATCTTACCGATTTTAAAGTTTTTATGTTTTGCTGGCGTGCTTAAGTTCAGCACCATTACGTTTAGATAGCAGCTGAGCATGATTGAGAAGAGACGTAGTTGAAGTTGCAAGGGTCAACTAGTATAGTGTTCATTTCTGTACACATTGTACCTACATAGCGAGTATCTCAATGCTACTCTTTTGTTAGTTGTCATTCTCGTAATGTAGCATTAATTTGATGACTGGAAACAAGATCGGCAAGAAGTTTACATTATACGACGACAAGCGAGGAACTAATAGGTAAACATTAAAATTTATTAATTTCATAACAACTTTGGAGTGCATATCACCTATTTGCTAATGATCTGCAAGTGTATTTCGCAGGCGAAGTTGAAGGGTATAACGGAAGCTATCGACGAAGTCAACAGAGATTTAGAAGTCAAAGTTGTGTTCAATGAGATTTGAAAAGTCAGTTAATCCAACGAAATGTTAGGCGATATTAGCAGGTAACATTTGTATAAAGAGTAGACCCAATACCGCCTCAATCTCACTTATTGTGTTTAATGGTTCAGTTATACCGTTCAGCACCGTAGGCAAAGATTTGGGCTTACTCATTGACTCGATTCTTGATTGGAGAGCTCAAATAACTTACCTCAGCCTGAAAATAACTGGAAATCTTCGAACACTATATCGTCTCAAGGAATTCCTGCCTACTGACACCAAAACTACTCTCATGCAGTCCCTTATAATACCAATAAATAATTGACTGTGATAATATGTTATCTCGATCTGAATGTAGACCTCCTCAATAATTTAGACCGCCTTCTTAATAACTGCATTCGATACATTTTAAATCTTCGGAAGGTACTACCATGTGTCTGCCCTACGTCACCAATTAAAACAGTTACCTATTCGACTGCGCCGCAATGAGCGAGTTCATACTACACAGTTTTCACTTCTCAACTCACCATTTTTACCTTCATACTTTGCTCCATTTTTCAGTTATCTGTCCTCCAATCACGATAGAAATCTTCGTTTATAAAATAATCTGTTTTTCTTATGTCCATCCCATAATTCAGCTTCGTGAACTTTCCGTTCTTTGTCCAAGCGGTACTGTTTTGGAATGCGCTTCCACTCGATATCAAGATGTCCATAAACCATTTTACATTAAAAAAAAAGGTGCATGAGCTCCTTAACGATATGGCAGAAACTACTAACTGATAGTTGGTACAACTTATATTCAGGTTGTGTACAAGTATATTAATTTTATGTATTCTATATGTGTTTATGTATTTGTTTTGTGTAGTGTTTCTAATTATTCCACCTCGTACCTTACAAGGTTTCTACACCAACCTAAGCTTGACTGGAAGAGAATGCCTTGGACATTAAGTCCGGTAATGTACAAAAGTGCTTAAAGTTTTTTATAAATAAGTTAATAAATAAATAAAGACCCTCAGCGCAACTTCACATCCTTCCCATAGTACTTTTTTGGATGTTTTAGATTGGGAAGATGAAAAAATGGTTAAGCTTTACAATATTATGTTTTCGAATAATAAAATATATTTAGTTAAATTTAAACACTCGTTTAGTCTTAGAACTTTATTAAGCTATAAAAAGGTACACAATTACAAAACATAAACATTCACAAATAGACTAGATGCAAAGCTAAAAATGGTAAATATTTTATTAAAGGTTCTAAGCACTATGACATAAAGAGACATCTTAATGGACTAACGAGCAATCTGACGACAAATCCCAAATAACAATTTTAAATTGTGGAATCTGCTTCTGAGGAATAAATAAAAATGTGACCATCTGTTCTAAAAATGGTCGGACCCTTGTGTTCACAAGGACTGACTACCCAACTTGAACTCGAGTAAGTTGAGCAGGTCAAACTATCTAACTTGCAAAACACAGAAGACCATTTCTTATAACCCGTAATAACCCTGATAAAGAATTCAGATCAAACTTCGGAATAATATTAATAAAATGTGAATGAGAAAATAAAGTTGAGCTTACAACTACGGAGCTGTTTTAAATCTCAAGAATGTTTGTTTTAAAGGTATTAGCTATGTTGTGTTATCTTTATATGAATTGAATAAATCGTTAGTAATAAAGCTGTGAATTTATAAAACAAACTCTAGTGAACAATTTAATTAGTATTAATATTAATATCTTTATTTGCTTTTAAACTTTCTCTTTTTAATGTTTTCCTTTCTTGCAAAGTCTAAGGAATCTCACAGGCCCACAATTAGTCACCAAGACTACCACTGCGACAGTAAATCAAAGTCCGTTAGACGTTGCAATACAAAGCCGCGCTTCTTAACCTTGCTCTTATCTTTATCTTTGTCATCATCTTTTCTTTCATCTGTAGTTTTCTTCGCCTTTGTTTTAGTTTTTGCAGCAGCTTCCGATTGTTTGATTTTTTGAAGTTCGCACTCCATATCAAAAGGGCATTCTTCAGCTGGGTAAATCGGCATCATGATTACAGGCACATAGTTTTTGTTTGATTGACTTCCAGGTAAATAGTTCTGTAAAAAAGAACTTTAAGAAACCCCACTCTTTATTTTAATAAAGCAATTTTGGAATACCTACACTATTAACAAAATAGTGTACGTTAGTAATTTGTCTTAAGAATATCCAAAAGTCCAAGAGGCTATGTCTAAAGCAAAGGCTTAATTAAAGTAGGCGTATATTGAAAAGCGGGCAAATGTAAAAAACTTAATTATGATAGCAATATTTTTAGAATGTGAGACCTAGTATTATAAAAGTCAAAGTAAAATAATAGGTAAGTTCTCGTAAAAGGGGCTCCAAATAACCGTAAAATACTTAATTATTACGTGCCAATAAATCCACCACCAATTAATCTAAAATTACGATTAAAGCATAGTAATTATTATTAATGAAACATAGGGTAAAGCAAAATAATTAGATAAAAAGAAACATATGTAACATATAGATATAATGATAGATTATTTTAAGTTGTTTTTTTTACAATTTATTTTAACTACAAGTAGAAATGACAGATTAGGTTGAAGTTTAATGAATCCTTATTATTAGTACTGTATGTACGGGCCTGAAATAATGCACATCAACCTCGAAAGAGATATTCGGCTTTGTAGAGCGTTATTCCTTTCGCACGAAATACTAACAGCTCGTAACTCCCCCGCATTTTTTGAATGGCTAACAAAACGTAACACATGTAATGTGCGAAAGGGACAATGCTCTACAAAGCCGAATATCTCTTTCTAGAGGTTGATGTGCATTATTTCTTGTCCAATACTGTAGATGGCGTTATAAACAAACTGATGATAATTTATATTTTCTTTAGTTACTCAAACGGGTTATTAAAGGACAATAGCAGGTTTGTGTAGGACTTTTGTACAATTGTACCGCATGACGTATCTCATGGTAGGGATTATTTTTGTACTTATTTGACTGTTAATACCACCGACAGTAACATTTTAAATTGTCAGATTTTTACAAGTTTTTAGATTACAATGAAGTACATGGATTACAAATGAGTTGTCATTATTGTCAATAAGACGGGATATTAAAATATTTTTGAAATAAAAATCTTTTGCGTACGCTTTTCTTGATCCGACAATAAAATCTTCCTCTTTTACTATATCCACCAGTAAGCTCATTCCTAATTATAAGTTGAATAAGATTTTCAGTTCGAGTTTTTACTCATTTTAACACCGAACTCCCACCCTGAAACCTTCAGGGAAGAAGAGATTCGGTCCCCGCATGAGCGTACCCAGGTTCTGGGCCAGAGATTGGTAAATCTGGTTTGCACATTATACTAGCCGAACCCTGCGGTGTTCTCCGCTATTGTAATTGTTGCCGTGAGTAACGCCGCGGGGCGAAGCTAGTGCTAGGCTAATGATGTACTTTAGACTAAGTTACTCCTTACATCATTAGCTATGAAAGTTCCGTTAAAATCGGTCCAGCATTTTCAGATAGACATATCGCCTGATGGTAAGCAATTTTTAGACATAGCCCGCCGCCCATAGACACCCCAAAGGCGTCACAAGTGCGTTGCCGGCCTTTTAAGAAGGAGTACGCTCTTTAAAGATCGGTTAGACCGGGAATACCGCAGGCGACAGTTCATTCTACAGCTGTGTTGTGCGAGGCCACAAAGTTTTCCGTCTGCTTTCGATATACTTTAGGGAATATCATGGGAACATAATTCGGACTTGCTTGAAATGTTCACTGCAATATTTTATCGTCGGGTTTTGGATACCATGGCGATCCATCAACACTAAAACGATAACATTGCTATTAGTCCGAGTTCAAAATTTTGTCCTTGCACCTACCGTATCATATTTCATTCAACACCTGTAGGTTGACCCATTTTTAAAGCAACAATGACAAGTTTCAGTCTCTCAACGTAGTCAGTTTAACGAGGAAAAGCGATACGAAGCATCTCCTCCCATTTGTCCTAAGACAAATCATAGTTTTCGAGGCCATCGTACCATTCTCGAGCAGCACCCGTAAGCGTAATTGCTTGATAAATGTACGGTCGATGTCACTCCAGCCATAAACGTCGCCTAACTGGTCTATTTTGTGGAGCCAACCGACAAAGTTGAAAAAAGAAATAAGCAGGTGAAAAAAAAACAATTTTGATTATCAGAACCATCAGACTTACTATTATACTGCAACTAAACTTCCGTTTACGTTTACGCAAACCGTGACAATAAGATCCCGACATTTTGAACACCATCTTACTTCTGAGATATGAAGCTCGAGAGGCTTTCAACGATGAAACAGTTTTACTGGGTCTCTATTTCAGAAGATCAACGTCCTAAACTCAGTACCTATCCCACAAGAATAATATGTAGATAGTCAATGCGCGGTTAAAATGTCATCTTATTATTGCTTCAGCAGCGGCGTTTGACTTTTGCTCATAAGTCATATCCGTGTGGTGACAAATCCGTGTTGTGGAGAGAAAAAACTAATATGGAAAACTAAAAGAATGACTGTCTTCGAAACTCCAATATACCAGCTAAACGCATTTATAATTTTGAATTTGAAATTCTTAACCAAAGAGGATATGTTTCATATCAAAGTGACCAGTGTGACAAAACGGCTTTTTGATATGTAAGGACCTAATATTTCTTGAGAGTTCACAGTTATATTGCTGGAGATTTAACTTCATTTTAATATCTTGAAGCATTTTACCATTTTGATTACGTGATCCGGCGGGACCACCTAAATTCTTTGTTACAGAGAACAGTAATATCACGTGTAAATACGTGATTTAACTTTATACATTTACGTGCTTAATTGTATTTATAAACGCACACACAGACGGTTGAGTAATAAGGTCTTCCTATTGAGGAACGCATTAGGAAAAAAGAAATCGCAAAGGAGGAACAGAACCCTAAAAATAAGTATTAGACTAACTAATATTTAATATTAGTAATGGTATTTTTTCGGTCATAAGTTGATAAATCGATCTAGCTAGAATTTTTTTTTACAAAAAAATACCGAACAATATACTTAGGTTTAAAAGACAAAAATACAACCTTATTCTCTTGAGCACATTGGCAGCAGTAGCTTTGAGCTGCAGACAACGCCTTAGAATTTACCAAGTGCTGGACAACTGCTCTCAAACGCTCTTCTTCTAAGCAATCTGGTTTTGCGTTGGACCATTTTCCTTCAGGGTTCAACTGCACAATAACAGGTGCTGATAATCCTAAAGAATCGAAACCCGGTTGTGCTAAGGGTCTGGAAAAATAAAGTATATACAAGTAAAGATGCGTTGGTTAATTTTAGTTAGTTCTATAGTTCTCAAAAACCTGTTGTTTACATTAGGTCACTATTTCTGAGATGGTCAATCAAATGTTTGCAGATCAAACAAACATTTGATCTGACCATTGAATTGAACAGCAAAGCAGTCGCATACATACCTCTAGACGCCGACGAAGTCCATACTTGCGAAGTAGACCAGTTGACATTGTTACTCGCGTCTGTATCTTTTTATGAAGTCACTCTCATCAATTTAGGAAAGAGAGGAGAAAGATATTACACATCAAAAAACGGGCCAAAACTCAACACGACATGTGTAAATCGATGCTTAATATGCTGCCTACGCATTAGAACAACTTTTTATGTATAAATAAAAACATTTATACAGAAATATATGCCTAAACAACATTTATTCAGAAATATTTGTCCATCGAGCAATTATTTTTTAATCATTTATAATGAAATACCTTCAAAGGAGAGGTAAATACAAGGATTGCAACGGGATGGAAAAATATTGGTTCTTCAAGGAAATTATGAAGCCAAAAGACCTAAGAATGGCACTGAAAAAGTAAACCTTCGAGTCATGTACACTGCCATGCCTGACCTATGGGTACGAAACATGGCCACTGATTAAATCTCGAAGAGAAAGGCTTGCCACATTTGAAAAGGTAATGGAGAGGAGCGGGGCACGAGTATCATTCTCCGTACTAAAAAAAAATTGACTGACATTTCGGAAGGAATAGACCAACAGTAACGGAGATGGTCAGGGCAGATGATGTGTGACATAAGGGGAAAATGGAGCCAAGCAGCGACGGAATGGTATTCAAGAGACGGAATGCGAAATCCAGAATACAATTAACCAGAAGGGAGCATGAAATAAAACTAAAAGCAGGCCTAAACTGGAGAAGAGGAGGAGACTAGAGGAAGCCTTTGCCAATCGGCACGCCAAAATGAGGGACATCTTGTAAAGCTAGTTGTAAAAATCAAAACAAAAACCTTGTTTTCGGTATAAAGGGATTTACTATTATTGTAATGAAATACCTAATTTAACCGAGTGCCGGTTATATTCAAGTTCTAGGTTTCATACTTACACATTAGCCAACTTCTCCATCAGCTTTTGGTCAACCATAATTATGCAGCAAACGATTTAATTATTTATTTAATACAATTTTTTATAATTTTAAATATTATTAAAAAAAATATAGTGTAGTTTTACCACCTTAAATTTTTTAACAGTGTCTTTTTGCGACATTACAGATGTTTTTAATACGGTTTTAATTTTTTTTAAAAGGTGGACAGTAATCAAATTTTGTAAGTAGGTAGTCTTAGTCTGAATAAGTATATCTTCAAGAAAAAAACTAAGAGATTAAACAAAAAAACTAAAAAAGTGATGTAAATAATAAAATTAAACCAAAACCCAACTACGACAAAAATGACGTTGAATAAGCATGAAATGATTTTGAAACTGATAAAGAAGAGGAGATCAATTGTGAACTTACAAAAGTGATTTAAATAATAAAATTAATAAATAAAACTAAAACCCAACTACGACAAAAAACGACACTGAATAAGTATGAAACACGATTTTGAAATTGATAAAGAAGAGGAGATCAATTGTGAACTTAAAAAAGTGATGTAAATAATAAAATTAATAATTAAAACCCAACTACGACAAAAATAACGCTGAATAAGTATGAAACACGATTTTGAAACTGATAACGACGAGGAGATCAATAGTAAACTTACAAAAGTGATTTAAATAATAAAATTAATAAATAAAACTAAAACCCAACTACGACAAAAAACGACACTGAATAAGTATGAAACACGATTTTGAAATTGATAAAGAAGAGGAGATCAATAGTAAACTTCAAAAAGTGATTTAAATAATAAAATTAATAGTTAAAACTAAAACCCAACTACGACAAAATGACGTTGAATAAGCATGAACCATGATTTTCAGGGTACTGGATTTAACAACGAACAGAGTTTATAGAGACACTCGTATTCAAGTTTGAAAAACCGTGGTCACCCTTAGTAGTATCCTTCTTTGACTTTGCCGCAGTCGGGTAAAAATGTAAAGCCACCCGACCTTTGCATGGGTAGTATAAAATATACCTATTGTATTCTTTATAATGTATTTTTTTTAAACTTCTTTACTGTTGTGGGTTGCGTCATGGTCGTGCATCGAATATAATATAACATTTATTTATGTTCACCTGAATCACCTTTGTGAACAAAGGCAACTTTTTTTATTCATCTTGTGTAAACTTATCACCCACTTAATACATTACAATGAAAATTCTTAAATTTGGAGACAAGTTAGTCTATACTTATATTATTATTATGACAAAACTAATAAATATATATGAGTTTGTTCAATGAACGCGCTAATCTCAGAAACTAATGGTCCGATTTGAGATATTCTTTTAGTTACTAATACTAATCCTAGGTACTTAGAAAAGCTATAAGCAATACATCACCATGTGTACTAGTAATAGACTGTGATTCAAGAGGAAGGTTTATATGAGTAATACATGCTCACTCAATATATACGAGTATATCTATATATATATATGAATTTATACGTTAAACTTGCTGCTCGTTTGTCTCGCTGAAACTCGAGAATAGCTGGAATGATTTGGCTAACGTTGATCTTGATATATTTGTGGCAGTTCTGGGAAGGTTTTAACTGCATAAAACATAAGTAATAAGTAACGGAAAATACTAAAAACTAAAATTTAACTTTTCAACATGGACTGCACAGTTGACCTAGTGATTTAAGAGGTCGTCACACCGCTTCCTACTGCGCCAAGTGTTGTGGGGTCAAATCCTACATTGGACAACACTATGTGTGACTCATAA
The DNA here is from genome assembly GCA_003709505.1 of Hyphantria cunea. Lineage (NCBI taxonomy): Eukaryota > Metazoa > Arthropoda > Insecta > Lepidoptera > Erebidae > Hyphantria > Hyphantria cunea. Next base: position 131,210 of record PKRV01001717.1, on the reverse strand, counting down.
ATTGTTGTTCTGAGTTTGGATGTTTGGATTGTGTCCGTTTCATGTATGTTTGTAAAGTCCCCCGCAGCACAAGATGTATATTCAGAATGCGAAAGCTGCCAAAGAAAGTAAAAAAACTGTTCCTAGTAATGAAAAATTTTCCTAGTGCTATTAAAAAAAAACATTTACTGTCACTAGGTGCGTTCAGAAATGTATTATATTTTATGTAGGTGAAAATTCTGTAATAAGGTTTGGCAATATTACATAAGTATGTATTACTAGCTGACCCGGCGAACTTCGTACCGCCATATTTACATATCTTTCTCAGCTTCCCACAGTCACTGACAAAAAAATGACTAAACCCGTTATATTTAAATTTTTATTACATACAAACCTTGTCCCAAAAATAACAAACACATAAAAAATATTTCATATGGTGCAGCCGATAACCAGTTAGGCGCGTAAATACATTTCGACGGTTCATTTTCTTTTTTTATAGATGTTGGTGATGGGAAGTGGAGCGGTTCGTCTTGTTATGAACATAATAAATCTTATGGAATGTGTTTTTTATATTGATATAGCTGATCCAATCTGAACGGTAGCGTAACCAACCCCCTGTTGGTTACTCTGGTGTTCCTCATGGTTACCCTGGGGAATTACTCTGTCTGGGAGGGGTCCGGATGGCGTAAGAAAGCGGTTCCTGGATTCCTCCCTTCTCAGGCGCAGAGTGGCACACCGTGGTGGTTTAGTGGGTAGTCTGGCTAGTGTCAGTCAGGAGTCCCACACGAAGCGAAGCCCCTGTACCCGCAGGGGGGGAGCGAAGTGCGTAAAGGCATTCCACCACGTCAAAAAAAAAAAAAAAAAAATGTGAACTACTCTGTGAACCATCATTAGATGCACTAATGAAGTTTTTGCCAAACTCCTTTTTTTTGTCTGTGAGCAAAATAGTGGGTCTATTATGTTAACCTCCAACCGATCAAAAACTGCATGCCGCTGGCTACTATTTATGAATCAACTTCGACGAAAAGAAGAAGGTTATCTACTCAACTGTTTGTTACCTATTATCTTTCGACTGGGTGAAGCGATTTTGATGATACTTTTTTATTTGAAACCTGGCGATTCCCGTGTGGTCCCATTGCAATTTAGTGTGATTCTGGAAGTTCTTTTTTGTTAAAATGTGATTATGAAAGAAAATATTACTGTTTTAATTTTATACCAAATTTATTGATTGATATAACTTAAATACCGATAGTAGTTACCTTGCTATGTAGATTCCAAAATTTTCTTAAAGTAAATTAGTTTCAATTTTCTTAAAGTAACTGTATACTGTGTACTTACTGTATACTACGTGTATTTTTGTGAACGTTGTTGTTCCTGCTCTGTATCTCGAATATTGGCAAACGGTTTTACAGCTGCTACGAAATGACAGGTAGTAAGCCCAGACGCTCCTTATAAGAGTAAGGAGGAAAGATCCCTACTTCTCTATGAAATATCTTTTGATAGTCTAAAATTTTTCATAGGTAACTCAGGTATATAAGTTACATTAAAATAGCAATAAATAGGCATCTATGTATATAATTTAAAGAAGATTATAAAACTTTCTCAAAATATCGTACATGTGTGATTCAATATCAACTTTGTAAACATATTTTTGTAAGTATATATAATTTTTTTTGTAAGTATATTTCAATAAATAACCATATCTCGTTTTGCAATTTTTATGTTTATCAGTGTAACGGAGTTTTACGTTTTACGGAGTAATATAAGCATAAATCTATATATTAATTCGAGAAGCAAAAACTTTATTAGTACCCCCTTTTACGACGCGTTGACCAAGGTTGAAATTTTGCAAACTTATAATTTATACAGAGTCAAAGTCTAACTACATTTTCTTCTTTTAATAAGATGGCAACCAGCTAATTAGCTATTTCTGCCAGTGTCAAATATTTCAAGCCTTTAAATCTTGAGTCCATCAAGAGACAAGGGGATCGTCTTTCGCAAAAAATATCTCCAAAGTCAATATAAGGGCCCCCACACAATTGCGAGGCGATGCGTTACGGTGCCGCATCCACAGGAACCTGCTATACGAATTGCCGAGATACGATTACGTGCGCCAAAGCGTTGGTTCAGGTGACCATGTTTTCGATGGTTGTCAGCCGTACATGTTTTTATATATTATTTATATATAGGATATATAAAATAATAAAACATTTTGCGTTCACCTATTTATTACGATTATGAACGTCGAAGGTATTTTACTCAAAAATAATATGCTGAGACTAGAAAAAATCAAAGTCACATTCCGATATTCTGTTCTTTAGAGCGGACTAAAATGCCGTCAACAAGTGTGATGTAATATCGTAAGAATGCGCGACGCTAATCATTTCGGAGTTTCTTGCAGTGCATTTGTGCAAGCTCGCAGATATTTGCGATGCGTTGCGAATTCAGTTTCGTGCGGGAGATTTACTATGTCGTAAAACAGCTGGGCACTAGTCTAACTCTAAATAATGAAATTATAAGTATTGTTGATTCAACGATATTCTTGGGAATTACATTGGATAGTAAACTACAATGGGGAGAGCCCACATAGATAACCTTGCAGGTAGACTTGGTTCGGCAGCTTATGCAGTATGGAAGATACGTCAGCTCACTGATACGGACACAGCTAGGCTAATTTATTTTAGCTACTTTCACAGCGTATGTCCTATGGTTGGTTGGTTGGGCAAGGCAGCTGATATTGAAAAGATTTTTATTCTGCAAAAACGAGCAATCCGCTCAATTTGGGTGCTAGTCTCTCTTCGTGGGTTGTTTAAGGATACTGGTGTCTTCACACCAGTATCCTAGATAGATACGTTGCATCACAATATATATATATATATATATATTATATTTAAGCTGCCAAACTGACTCAGCCCTGCCTGATGGAAAGCATGAGCAGAATCCAAGAGTGGTGGTCACCATAATGTTTGTTAGACAGAACATTAATGATTACAGTATTAATACGAGAGGTAAGTCTAAACTCGTTGATTCAACAATGAACGATTATCTAAACGACAAACAGTCCTGGGCTTAAGGTGTCATTAGATATTTATACTAAAACTTCTTTGTCTTATAATAAAGGGAAATTATTAACAAACCATTGTTTGTTAATAATTTACCTTAATTAACCTGATAACAATTTAATTAGTAGTGATTTTTAGTATCAGTATCTCGACTATGGTTTGCCATGCTCACTAAAATGTCATTGCTTGCGGTGTCGTCGTGAGGCGGGTCGTTTCTTTCCCTCTGATATGGCGAGAGAGACGATGGCTGGGCCATGCGTCATACTCGTGAACGGGTGCTGTTTGGGGTGACTGGTTGGCCTAGTCAGCAAAACTTTAGCCAATAATATTCATTTAGTTCCTTCAACTTTAACTCTAGCCTCTTAATCCAGTCACGAATTATTTTTAACAGTAGATTTTCAACAATGTAAATAGAGGTGCACCTTGAATGATATCATGTTTAAGTTCAGATTTTTAATGGTATCGCTGAGTGGTTGTTGAATGCGCGTTTACAGAATTTTTTATGGTTTCAATAATACAAAACCCTTTAAACCGTCGTACTCAATTTTTTCACTCGTGCACTAAATAAATTGCTACTTATCATTTCATAAAGCTCGGAAGACTGTTGGAGTAAGATAGCTGGAACCCACAGAAATCCAGCCACTTTTTTGCCAAATCAGAGAATTATTCAACTGGACGTACGGAACCATTACATATTATTTACTAATCTTGAGAATAAAACGCATGATTTGTATTGTCATTCTCTTTGTTAGACGACCAGATTTCTATAACTAACAGTAATAGAGTTTGAAATTTTACATAATCATGAGTGTAGGTACTTATAATTGGCCCACTACCATTGCGACAGTAAATCGAAATCGGTGTGTCTACTTAGCAGCCATGGTTTCGGTTTATTGAGAGGTCCACCTCCTTGCTTCGGTTGGCCAGTCCTCTCTTTTTTCGCTTTCTTACATGAATGCCATATGAATCTGTAAAAACAAATGAATTAATGACGATTGGCCATTTAACTATCATTAGTATCCAAAAATAGTCTGAGCAAATAATGCATCGAAAATTAAGAAAAAGAAAGAAGAGACCCGAGACCAGCAGTGGGACATTATGGGTTGTTGATGATGATGATGATGATGATGAATTGTAAATATAAAACGTAAACCATTCATGATAAAGCTGTGACATGAGTAAAAGTATAAATTAAATGATATCTAGTACAATAAATACTACAAAGTATAAATATAAAACTCAAAGTTCAGCATAGGCCCTTGACATCAAAGGAAATTTAAGTCGACAACAAGGCCATCTATTGCCTAACATGAACAACTATATCATAACATTACAGTTATGTTAGTCTCGCATTAGTTCCAAATTAATAGCTAGATGTCACTACAAGCTAATATTTTTGCTTTCTTTACCTTGGTGTCCTTATAGTTTCATTGTGCACAGGGCACTTAAATTCCCAATCAGGTAATTGTAGAATGTAAATAATTTCTTCATCTTGAGCGCTTTCTTTCTGTTTTTCGGTTTCGGTTTTAGCGTAAGGCTGCAGGACAATAAAAAAATGTGTTTAAAGTACGCGTTTCGAGAGTCATGCTTAGATGTAGATGGCGCTATTAGTACTTACGAAGACACTAGGGGCAGAAATGGCTTCAGATGCATCAAGATATCCGTCGAGAATTTGTTGGTTGATTTTGGTTTTGCGATAGATATTGAAGTATCTAGAATCTTCTTGATCCATGGGAAATGTGATAAGCGGGCGTCTGTCAAGGAAATAATGACAAATAATTTGTGGATTTATAAAAAAGCTTTAATTTTTTAAGAAGGTAAACGATCCGACGTGTCTCCATAGTGACACCGGTTGCCTTTAGAAACCTGTAATTCACAATGCGTTGGTGTCGATTGGTCCTGTCGGTTTCGGTATCTGTAGGATGAGGTAAACTTACTCGATGAAAGGTAACGAGAGCATGGCATACTATAATTACTATTACTACTTTGTTCCTCCTTCCTTCCAGTTGGCCCAGCCTGCGGGCCAGACTATTTATGACGAAGTACTCCCACAATTCCCCAAAGTAAATAGTGATTCTGGGCGTACCGAGGGGGGGCAGGGAGGGAGAGGCAGCTGGTTGATGTTTAAAGTCAAGAAAAAGTACTTTTTGCTATTGGGAGTACAATATTCAACTTACTGCGGTCCAGATCGAGAAGCTGGTACTGGGCAGTAATAAGAACAGTATTTTATATGAGCCCGACCTGCGCCTTATAAAGTAGAAGGCGGTGGGTCAGAGTGCAATAACGTCTCGATTTGTTGAGAACGCCAAGATTCTTCGAGGCCAGTTTAGTCTTACCCTCCGCTGCTTAGCGATGTGGTCTCGCTATGAATCCTATTGCGTTCACCATAGGAAGTACTCCGAGGAATTGTTTGAATAAATCCCTGCCGCATCTTTCAGCCATCATCCTAACCGGCAGAAGTTTCATCCCCATCATTTAGATGGTTGGCAGTTCACAACTGTGGGGTTTTCTAGAAACTTTCTGCCTCGCACAAAATTACAGTGGAATGAACTGTAGCTCTTTTGATAGAAAGAGCAATCGAGCAGAATCGGGGGTCAAAAGTGTTTGTGAAATCTCTTGGAAGAAGCCATTTGACGAAGCTGACCACAGTAAGCGGAGAAGTCGTTGCTTCCAAGCTGGCTGTCCTTTCGGAAGTAGAAAGCTTCTATGGCGATTTGTACGCTTCGCATGCATCTCGACCTGATCCCGAAAATGAGGACCCTCGAGCCAAATTAACACGCCACTTCACCGAAGATCTGCCAGAAGTCAGCATTGACGAAATCGAGATGGCTCTTAGACAGCTGAAAAATGGAAAAGCCCCTGGAGAGGATGGCGTTACTACAGAGCTGTTAAAGGCTGGAGGTAAACCCGTATTAAAGGCGCTCCAAAAGCTTTTCAACGCTGTCCTGTTCGAAGGGAGGACTCCAGAGGCGTGGAGTAGGAGTGTGGTCGTCCTGTTCTTCAAAAAGGGAAATAAAACCATGTTGAGGAACTATCGGCCCATTTCCCTCTTGAGCCACGTCTATAAGCTGTTTTCAAGAGTCATCACGAACCGTCTTGCGCGAAGACTCGACGAATACCAGCCACCGGAGCAGGCTGGGTTTCGGAGCGGATATGGCACCATAGACCACATCCACACAGTGCGGCAGATAATACAGAAGACCGAAGAGTATAATCAGCCCCTGTGTCTAGCATTTGTGGACTATGAAAAGGCCTTTGACTCGATTGAGATCTGGTCTGTTCTGGAGTCCCTGCAGCGTTGCCAAGTAGATTGGCGGTACGTCCGAGTGTTGAGATGTCTCTACAAAGCCGCTACTATGTCCGTCCAAGTACAGGATCAGCATACAAGACCCATACCATTGCATCGAGGAGTGAGGCAAGGGGACGTTATATCCCCGAAATTATTCACTAATGCAATGGAGGACCTGTTTAAGACGCTGCACTGGAAAAGGCGCGGTATCAACATCAATGGCGAATACATCTCTCACTTGCGATTTGCAGATGACATCGTCATCATGGCAGAGACGTTGCAGGACCTACAACAGATGCTGAACGACCTGGCTGACTCGTCTGTGCGCATCGGCCTACGGATGAACTTCGACAAGACCAAGGTCATGTTCAATGAACATGTACTACCGGAACCGGTTGCGGTACACGGTGCCGTTCTCGAAGTTGTTCAAAAATATGTATACCTCGGGCAGGCTTTGCAGTTAGGTAGAAACAGCTTTGAGGACGAGGTGAACAGAAGAATCCAGCTGGGTTGGGCAGCGTTTGGGAAACTTCGTCGGGTCTTCTCATCATCGATCCCACAGTGCCTAAAGACGAAAGTCTTCAATGCGTGCGTCCTACCCGTAATGACTTACGGAGCCGAAACGTGGACACTTACGGTTCGACTGGTCCATAAGTTTAAAGTCGCTCAGCGTGCAATGGAGAGGTATATGCTCGGCGTTTCTCTAAGGGATCGCATTAGAAACGAGGTGATCCGACAAAGAACCAGGGTCATCGACGTAGCCCACAGGATTAGCAAGCTGAAGTGGCAGTGGGCTGGCCACATTTGCCGAAGAACCGATAACCGTTGGGGTAAACGAGTTCTTGAGTGGAGACCGCGTCTCGGCAAACGTAGTGTAGGACGTCCACAAGCCAGGTGGAGCGATGATTTGCGCAAGACGGCTGGCAGGAGCTGGATGCGAGAAGCCATAGATCGAACTAAGTGGCGTGAAATTGGAGAGGCCTATGTCCAGCAGTGGACTGCGATAGGCTGATGATGAACTGTAGCCTGCGGTATTCCCGGAGTTTGCCGCTTATCCCATAAAAAAATATTGGAATAACAGAGTAAATACAAGTAGCAGAATTATTTAACCCGAAGGTGGAGACATCTCTACAAATGGTACTGGCAATGCCTTATCCACTGCTACAATTGAAAGAACACAGTTCAGCGCACCCAGACGTAAAAAATGTGATTAAGATGACATATGATCAAAGATAGAATCAATGGGCTCTGTACGCTCAGTGTAAGTAGATAGAAAATTTGTTAACGTTTTGGCAATTCTTTTACAGAAGACATTTGATCTGAAGACCCTCTATAGTTACTTTTAAATAGCTTTTCTGAATCTCAATAATTTATTTAAGTCTGTTTGTAATATGAAAATAAGAGGATTTTTACAATTTTTGTTTGTCTGGTTTGGCTAATATCTGACACGGCTGGACTGAGTTTGACGGGACTTTCACCGGCAGATAGCTAATTATGTAAGGAGCGACTTAGTCTAAAGTACATCATTAGCCCTAATTTTTAAGACTAGCTTTTCCCCGCGGCGTTACTCGCGGCTACAACAATAATAGCGGGGAACACCGCGGGGTTTAGCTAGTCTATTATAAAACCAGATTGCCCCCCCCTGGCCCAGAACCTCACCCCTGGACACGCTCATGAGTGTAATAATGTAATATTTCTCCAAGTGGTGACGGATTAAGAATATGGCTTGACTTCACCTCTATTTATCCATGGCTGCTTGAAGCAGGTCAATACCGCTCCAAAGAGGAAGGAAAACTTGAAACAAACCTTATATATAACAACTCGTCTGCCAAGTGGGATCTAGAAGGCCAAAACCTCCTTTCTTAAGAGAGGTAATAGTTAAAGGCTGTTTTGTGACGATATGAAAGAAATATTACCTAAAAGGATCGAGATACAATGATCTTTGTGGTAGCTTGAAGTGTTTCTTGATGTACTCATCATCGAGGAGGGTTAAGTCATTTTGAGCAGAGCTTGAAGACGCAGGCCTGGGCCTGCTTCCACCCTGGCTCGGAAGTTTCCCACCGTCGCGTGGTACGAGACATATTAGTGGCAAGGATGTTCTTGATCCGCCTCCCCTATTATTGCTGCCAGGATTACAAGTGCAGCAACTGAAACCAAAGTTTTTTGATTAACCTTTTGGTGTTTGAAAATACATTTATCTATATATTAATACGTGAAGCAAAAACTTTGTACCTATACCATTTTATGAAATTTAAGCGAGCGGAGAGGTATGAGATTTGGTAGTGTTAAAGTTTATATGGAGGAAAAGTGCAATGAGCTGAATAATAGAAGAATCATGTTCGAATATCGACCACTGAGCGACAACTAGATGGAATAATTGAACGATTTTTTTTATTGTTTTATTAGCTGACCGTGTCGTTTACTCTTCGATCAACAATACAACTAGACTGGACTAGACTGCTTTAGTTTAACTGAATCACAGCCAATGTACACTGTTTAAGTTATTTGTAATTGAATGTAATTTGCTTTTCTTAGTAAATGTATATCCAAAAATCATAATTTACATGACATAACATGTAAGCGTCTTGGTGTATGAACTGTTAAATTATATTATTTTAATTAAATAAATAAATTAAACACGTTCCACAATGCCGTAATGTGTATTCAAAAATTGTAAAAATAAGTTATATTTATTAACAGATAATATCAAATTTTCAATAAAATTACCAATTTTAAACCAACCTGAATGTGTGTGTGCATGTGCATGAAATAAAATTAACGCTGGAACGCGCTTGAATAATGCATTTTAGCAATGGATTTAAAACGCAATTCTTTTACCTTGCCTGTACAATGTTCTATATAACAATTATATGTATCATTTTCTATAGAGTTAATTAGTCATATTTTAGTACCAGGACGCAGAGACTACCATTTTCATTTTCTTGTTTAACACGGTAACAGGTAAGAAATATCAACAGTTCAACTTACGCGGCCATTTTTCTGCAAAATAGTGTCTCCGTAAATAAAACCAGAAGCCTTAAAATTTCATTTTAGAACATATTGCACTTTTTATGTGTTTTTTTATTGGATATTTGATATATTTTTTTATGTAAAAAATGAATATCTGCACTGGAATGACAACACAAAATGTACGTGTAACTCATTTTGTTGTTTTACTTATTTGTTTTTTTCTAAATTTGGTTTTCGTCAGCCATATTATTTATAAGTTTCTGATACAAACCTTTTTGCTGCATCAAAGTTTATTTTTCACATGTCAAATTCGAAAGTAACTCTGTCTGTCTTTCAGTCCTTCACGCCTAAATTGTTTCACCGATTAATGAAGTTGTGATATGAATGAATGTGAACTATAGAATATTGATAAATAGTCATGCTTACGACAAGTGTTAATCAGTATCTGGATGGCCGTGCTTCGATCGTTTTTTTTGGTAATTTTCGAAAAATGAATCCTTTGTATTATAAAGTAATAGTATTTCCATCTTTGCAGGCTGATCTTCATAAACAGCAATTAAAATACCGCCACACACACACATACAGACAGACGTTTAAACACACTGCCACATTCCTCAAAACATCTCTTTTTACGTCTGCGGTCAATACTATTGACCATTGGCGTCCCAAATTACACACTTTTTCTATCCGTCGCGCGATTCTTTTTGAGTCTTTTTAAAAGACTTCAATAGAGGAGGTGCTTACTTTTGCACTTATTTTTTATAACCTCAGTAAGTACTCGGTCTATTTTGAATTGATTCCAAAAACGCTTTTTAATGATTCTTTAGATTAATGAATTCAAAACTGTGACCACACACTCGACGAGTGGCGAGTAAAATAGCGAGAGAAAATGGGCAGAGACATAGTGTGGCTGTGTTACTTGTAATGCTGCTCGTCCTGCCGCTCCTCATGCCCGCCGATCAATTTTTAATCTTTTTTTAAGCGCGAGAAAAGGCGATCCTTTGAACGATTTTGCCGATGCAATGCAGTATGCTGACTTTGCATCGAGCGCTCGTGTCGTCAATACGTTTATGATTTTTACAGTAATTACCACATGTCACGCCGACGCTATTCAATGGAAGATCGAATGAAAAGATATTAAATTTTATTGAATTTAACTACTGAGCCTGCAATTTGGAATCCACAAAACAAGCAGCATAAATCTATACATCTATACAAATAAATAGATTGGAGTGTCTGTTTGTAATATTAAACCGCTTTTAACTAAATGCATATCTATGTTTACAAATACATAATATGTTATTTTGAGTTAAAAATAATATTTTACTATATCGTACCAAAATAACATGTTTTTCAAGTTTTGTCTGTCTGTTTGTTCCGGCTAATCCCTGGTACGGCTGAACCGATTGATTGATTAACGGGACTTTCACTGGCAAACAACTGATAACATAAGGAGTAACTTAGGCAATTTTTTAGAGAGAGATTACAGTTGTATCGCGGGTAACGCCACGGGGCTCAGCTAGTTGAAACATAAGTATTAGAATGATTGTAGGTAGGGTTCATAAATTTTGAGTAACCTATTCTTTTTCTAGTTAGTTTCTCTCATTCATGGCTGGCATTCTAAATACATTTCAGTACACAATAACAAATATAATATTTAAATTATTCGCTACGATGTAAAAGCATAATGCGCACGATGTTAAAATGTTGTCGTCCATCGCAAGGAGAATGAAAGTCGAATGAATGAAGTGGCCGTTCGGCAAATATTCGCGAGGCAATGTGGGCATGCTGTGGCTGTAGAGCTATGGAGCAAATAATCTCTACGTATAGCTTTATAATATTAGTATTATAAGTTTAGATTACTTCATCATGAAGTGGGGGATACTTTTACTTTTTACTGACTACGAAGAAACCTACAGAAAAGGTAGTAGTTTTGGCAGTTTATGTATGTTTATATGTTACACCGTAGATCTTAAACAATACATTAACAACAGAAAATCGGTTCAGTACCAATTTCTAATATTTAATGTGTGAATAATTCGTCTTAATTACTTATTTGACATAGGCTTATTGGTCATATTAATTTTAAAAAGCTTTTTTTTTTAAAGTCTATTTAGGAGATCGGTTTTTTGTTTTTGCGAAAGACGGTCCAGGATTCGTTTCATGTTATTCAAATTTTTTATAGTTTTTTTCATTATTTTCATCCCGACTAATACTTGAAGACAAGACTTAAGACTTGAAGACTTTAATCACTTGACATTGCTTGCATTCGGCAGATATAGTTGATTGGCTTTTTGCCATTTCATCAAAAAAAAAGGAAGAAGAAAGTCTGGTTATAGTTTTTAATTTTTTTACGCAGCGACTTTCACATGCAACGCAGGACGAAAACACACTATAGCGCCATCTACCGAAGATACACTGAAGTACGGAGTAACGAAAGAAGCTTAGAAACTACCAATCCTGCATCGTACAATAGAAGTTCTCGTGCTTCCCACTTTCCAACATCACCCGTTGGGCAGTGGCCCGCCAGGCATGATTATCTCGCCTGGCTGGTGGATCCTCCCTTTGTGTTGGAGAGACATGACACCCGTTCCTCCACAGTGGTGACCCCGATGTGTTTGGAAACACCCTCCGTAGGAGCAGTTCTACTGACAGGGCTCCACCTTCATGTTCACTCATACAGCAAGTCTCAGCCAGCCAGCAACATTTTAAAATTTAAACTAAACTGTCCATCTGTATCTAATATTACATCAATCTAATCAAATGTAATTAAATGCCCAGTTAAAACCAATAGAGAAGTTAAACAAAAAGGTCTATAGAAGGACCTTACGTCACATATATTTTAAATGTAATAATTACAAAAGTGAACGATGAGCAAATATAATATCGAAAGCGAAGCTCACCCCTAGGCAATTAAACGGGAACAGTATTGACTCGTCAAAGTAACTTAAGCAGTCACAAATCGCAGTGAAACATAATAAAGAGGATATATTGAATAGTGAGGCCGTGTGGTCGCCACGTGTGGGTAGTTCGCAGCGGTGAGAGATTTAGCATCGTCTACTTCGACGCTGTTTGCCAACGGTCCGATATTTATCCATCACCCCAGGCAAGGGGTTTATTGCTTTCAATACGTTCTCCGCCACATTTCTGTCATAGTTTCTAGTGGTTTTTTTCTAGCCGTCATTGAGAAATTTCTGATCGCAAATAAAAGTGTTTCTTTTTACATTTTTGGATTAGATTTTGACAATAGCAAAGGATTTCTACAACAATAGCCTACAGGATGAGAAATTTATGATTATGTATATTATTTCAATAGGGAATATACAGAAAATCATTAATTGTCTCAAATATTTTTTTCCAAAAAATAAAAAAAAAAAAATAATACGTTTATTTCCACCACAAAGAACTCATTGTACAATAATCATTGACGTTAGTACAGATACAATATTTGTAGCTTAGGGTGAACTGGAGCCTAAACTAGTTCAAGACCTGTATTTCAGGACTCCAGGATTCACACCAGCTCAGTTTGCTGGGTCGATATATGTTGCGTTACTATATATATGGATGTGTTTGAGTGTGTGTGTGTGTGTGTGTCTGTGGTGCGCGCGCGCGCGCGTGTGTGTGTGTGTGGTGCGCGCGCGCAGTGTGTGTGTGTGTTCGTATGAGTGTAGTGTAAATGTGCTTTTTTTTTTAACTTTGCGTCACGTTACGATAGTGATGAGCGATTCTGTGTCTGCATATGATAGACTGAGTAAATAATTTTGTATAATAGATTTACACTTAAAAGTAGTTTTTGAGAAAAAAAATAAAATTGGGTTGAGCTTATTATATAGGTATGGTGCAAGAAAGAGATGATTTTAAAGATCCAAATCATTTTACGCATTCTGGCAGAAATAAGATCGATATAAGACGCCCATGATAGTTGTTTTCTAGATTCTTTATTGCCTTGACAATATACCTAAAGGGTATTTTTTTATTTAGTGTTTATTTAAACCCAGAAAATATTAAATAAAAAGTGAAAATTAAGGCGCTCATAGCCCAGTTGCTTACGGTCGGTGATTAGAAACAATCACCGACCGTAAGCAACGCCGGCGCGGTCAGTACCTGGACGGGTGACCGCTGGTGGCATGTTACCATGAGCGTCTCCGTGATTCGGAGGTCACGTTAAGCAGTCGGTCCCGGTTGTTATCATACGATAACAGTCGTGAAGCTTAGTTGGAGGTCTTTTTGGTCGTGACATCGATGGTCACTACATAGAAATTATCTGATTTAATGTTTTTTTTTAAATTTTGATGCATCCAGTGTCACTCTCACGACTAAGACGAATCTATTGACACCACTCACATAAAAATACGACAAGCCGTTTAGGCTCTAGGGCGTGTCAAAGAAATATACATACATACACACGAAAAACATAACCCTTCTTCTTTCGCAGTCGGGCAAAAAGCAGGTACATGTTCAGAGCTCGTTTACAACAGTAAAATATATTGTAAGTAGGCGACGAAATTGAGGCATTAAACGAGCGACTCCAGTTTACGACTTAACAGTTATAGATAATTCAAGATTATATCGTGGAAGAGTCATCCTTAAGCTAATTTGGGCCGAAACGACTGGAGAACTTGTGAACTGCACCACGATATCTGTAGTCTCTAGAAATTAATGAGGGTCTGAAAGAACTAGCGAGGCCACTGGATGCTCTCAGAACGACTCGAATTTACATCATATAGCGTCTCAATGCTTGAATAATCCACTGCTAGACGTAGGCCTATGTTCAGAAAGAAGTTTTCGACTTGTTTTACTACGCTAGCCAGACGGATTGGTACAGGGTTTGCATTTGAGAGGATTTAACATCTAGATACGGTGCCCGCTTCGGTGCGGGCAGGTGTTGGGAGGTTTAAATTTTGTTTTTTGTTGGAAAATGAAGTCGTGAGTGATTCCTCGGAATTCAGTATTACCATGTTTACTAAAAATTACCCATAAAGTTTGCATTATTAAGGACACTTAAGTCATTAATGATACTTTACAAACCTTGTCCTGACTATCACAAACGTATAAAAAAGGAATTATCTAATTTGATGCAGCCGATCGGAAAATATGCACATACGTACATTTCGATGATTAATTTTGTATTTATATATAGATAGATATGTAACGAATTAAAACAAAAAGGGATATTTACAAAATGTACAGCCAATCAGAGACAATCACGGGTTATTCAACTCAATGGGTAATATAAACAAAATCGAAGTGTCTGTTTGTAATTAGCAATAAAAAGATTTTCACTAAATGCCCATGGAAGTATACGTACTAACATCTAATTATGTTTTATTTAAAATTTGCTTTATTCCGATGCTGAATTTTCACTGGCAAAGCTGATGTTATAAGAAGTAACTTAGGCTATTTATACTGTAGAAAAAAAACAAACTAAGAAATAGAGAAAAACATCCGTATCAGAAGCAACTATAGCATCGGGTAATACTGCGGGCGCAGCTAATCAAACTAATATTACAAACGCGAAAGTTTGTATGGATGGATGTTAGTTACTCTTTCACGTAAAAACTACACAACGGATTTGGATGAAATTTTACAGTAATATAGCTTTATATATCAGAATAACACATAGACCACTATTTGCCGCGATAACCGACATATACGCAGGCAGAGCCGCAGGCATAAACTGGTATCTAATAACTTAGTAACGCGTATTGGACGATAATAATTAACTGATTGAAATAAGATGTATGAGATGTAGGATGCAATAATGCTGAACAATACCTAGTTATAGCTAGGGTTCGACTAATATTAATATATTTTAAGTACTGTCAAATGTGTTAAGTCAAATTTGTCAGAATTGCAGGAGTAGGCACTTCTTAATTGATCATGAAGATGTTCTCCTAGCCGATTTTGGCCAACACGGCTAGTCTCAACGGAAACCAGACTACCATACCTGAGAGATATCATATTGCATAAGTACGTGCGCTCTCTGTTCCATCACTCACTTCATAATTAGTGAGGAGTGGTGTGCATTGATTTACAACAAGTCAGTTTGTCATAGATTTAAGATTGTAGATAATAATTATACATAAGTGTATATATTTCAGATTTAGGGTATTTATTTAGTAGTCCATTGGTGTTATTTCCTCGCTCCCTAGGCGAGAGTTAATATCATCCCCTGTTTATTTAGCGCGCTGATGACATATTGACAGTGTCGGTGAAAACACGTTATTGCTCGTCTGTAATTGGGAGCTCGGAACTGAACTATGCTTAATTTTTTTTTAATTGTTTGCTTCTTTATTTTATTTTTTTAAACGAGTTTTGTGATGTTTAAAGATCCTAGTAAAAGCCAGGCTAAACATTGCCAGTTTGGTAGTTTGGCTATTGATTATTACCACTGAGAATAATTTGTTTTATTAATTTTTTTGACCCGATCTGAGTTTAGATCTGTGGCTACGTATAGTTCGCTGTTACGTCTTCTCAGTGCAGTTATATGCCGTAGAAACGTAGACTCTCTTACGGAAAATACCTTTTCTAAGGGCCTTTAAGATGCGTGCAAGATATTGCGTGCGGGCTGCACGTTCAAAGTTTAGTTCGTTGTTTTAGTTCTTTGGTTCCGGCTTGAATATCTCAAGGTGTGATCAACGAACTAAAATTGAAGTTTTTCACAGGCTTAAGAAAAAAGTGAAGCTTATTAACACTATCGAGGATATTTGTTATACTTCGGTCACGTCATGAGAAATGAAAAATACAGAATGCTAAAGCTCATCATCCAAGGAAAGATTGCGGGAAAGAGCGTTGACCGGAGGTGACACTCTTGGCTAAAAGTACCAGCCTTGCTCTTCAGAGTACCAGCCTCCAATATTAAAATTGCCCTGATGCTGTCCAACCACCGATATGAGTGAAACTATAAGAAGAATAATTTTAATCAATAAAGATTGTTATAGATGTTCGTGAGAACCGAGACCGAGGGCTTAACGTGCTCTCCGAGGCACGGGCAGGGGACGCCATCTCCATACTCTGAGCTGCTATTAAGAATCACTTGTAAAATACATAATAGCAGACCGACCCGAGAACCGAATTGATAGTCGCTCACGCTAACCGCTAGACCAAAGTGGCAGTCATCTACTAATCGGCTACTTAAGTAATTTCACTTAAGCGGGTGCTCAAGTGAGAATAGGCGTTTAATGGCAAGAATTTTTGAGAACCATAAGCGTACTTACCGTTCTACTCGTGTCAAACGGGTACGTGTAAACGAAATACTGGCTATTAATACTGACATGCTGATATTGACATATTGAAACTAATAATGTGAATATGTTCCAAAGTTAAATAGCTAAAGTAAACTATCCTCTGTTGCTTTGAGCCGATATTAATATTTCGTCAAAAACTAAATATGAAAGTTACATTTTCTGTAAAAGGACTAGTTTTCAGTGGTGGGTCTGTATGGCGTAAGAAAGCGGTTCCCGGATACCTCCCGTCTCAGGCGCTGAGTGGCACACCGTGTGGTTTTAGTTGATTCGATTCCAACACACCGCCCCGCCGCAAACCCCTAAAAAAAGTGTTTTCAGTGGTCGCCACACCACTTCCTACTGCGCTAAGTGTTGTGGGCTCAAATCCTACATGGGATAACACTTTGTGTGATCCATAAATTGTTGTTCTAAGTCTAGGTGTACTTTGTGTCCGTTTTATATATGTTTGTAAAGATCCCCGTGACACAGGAATGTATATTCCTAACGCGGGAGTTGTCTTTAAAATAAAAAAAAAGGAAAAAACATTGAACGTATAAAAAAATAACATCTGTACATTCTATTTAGACTATTAAAAATTGAAAACGATATGAGTTGTATCGTATGTGTCGCTATGCGGTGGCCCGTGTTGCTCTATACTGTGAAGTCATTGCATTTACGATTAATATATAGAAATATAGAGTAGATTATAAAATGTTGTCAATTAAAAATTAGGTCTCAATACGATATCAATTCAACACAGTACAATGAAATGCAGTGCAACTCAATATAGTACAACTCAAAACAGTATAAATCAATACAGTATATTTCATTACAGTCGACAAACTGTGTTAAACGACTCCTATTTTTAAATGTTGGACCATCAACATCAACGACCATTAATGGTCTGCAGCCGGAGATCTTGTTGGAAAGCAGCAGTAGTGGCCTACTGTACCAAGCTAAGCTTATTCGTTATTCTATTATTGTTCTGGACATTTTGTTGCCTTGGTTGGCCTTTACAACCCATCCTTATGAGTAGGGGAGATGCTGCTACTGAGTGATTTTAGCCCGCCACCACATTGATTCCATATAAATTATAATATTTGTTCATTCCTTCAACCCGTCAATTTATTCAATAAATTGTCAAGGTCTTCAAAGTGTACATTTTCTTCAAATATTCAACCTCGAGACCCTCCTTTTTATTTTGTATTCAAGTTCAATAGACATCCATTGAGAGACTGATAATGTTTGGATATTAAAATTGATGTAGATACTTTTACCCCCACGTAATGTTTATCAGGTTAACAATTGTTCTGGATTGAGACAGTTGGAAGAGTGAAACTTTCCAAGAGCCCCCACAGACTAATACAGGTAGTACAATGGGCAATGAAATTTATATTTTATTTTATCGAGCATTTCATTCCGTTAATTTCTTTAAAATGTTCATCAACGGCATTTATAGCAGTCCAACACTTTCTTATCCACTAGTGTACGAATATAATGTAAATATGTTTGTACGTATATATAATATTATTATTAAATATATATTCATAATGTTTGTGTATTTGCATATGTATCTATATATGTAATGTATATTTTGAAATAGTTAATTATGAAACCTATGCGCGCCCACCTCACAAGATTTCTACACCACCCTAAGGTTGACTGGTAGAGAATGCCCTGGGCATTAAGTCCGCCTAAGTACTAAAGTGCATAAAGTTATAAATAATTAATAAATCAGAATACTGCCTAATAGACTACTGCCTGTTGTTGTACAAATAAGGGTAATAATAACAGGTCGGTGAAACGTCAGATGTTATACTGATCATTGGGTTTTATTATCACACATAACATCTTGCCTACTTTACAAATACAGGTATGTAGACAGGTAATATGTAGAAAGTTCTATTCAAGTCTAAACATATTTTAGTTACTTAGGTTAAATCTTTTTTTACCAATTAACTGAAATATTTGACAAGTTTGTAAAGTTTATTTTGTGTTATTAATTATTTAATAATCAAGGACATACGTTAGTTAGTATTGTTTCTATTAACTATTGTTACTTTTATACTTATTATTTTCAAATGAGTGCGTCATCAATTACAACATCATGTCTGACTATTATGTTGGCACATCACATATTTAGGGTAATTTATTCTATAGGCACTGCAGCAGAAGAAAGGCTTTCGAAACGTGGCACTTCTAAAGGTTTGATGGGCTGTGAGATCTTGTGCTAAGTTATATCTACAGAGTTTGTTTACATCGTGGAATATCCGACACCTGTTGAACGGTTAGATCAAACACTCGTTATCACTCGTTATGCCACTGTTTTGTTTGCACCCTTCAACTAACTTGGTATTCCTTTTGAACAGTTTTAAATGGTAATCTATTTGTCTCTAAACAATTTTGTGTCATAAATATAAGTTTAGGGTTTTTTTTATATCTATTTATTTCCCTGACGAAATTATCGGGGTTCCAGGGTTTTTCTTTCTAGGGTGCACCTGGTTCTCCGGCTTTTAGTACCCGAGACGGCGTGCGCTTTTAGTCGGTTCGAGTCCAACATAACTACCTGACGGTGGAACCCGAGGGAATTTACGACCATAAAAAAGGGGAAAAAAGAGTATATCATGACCTTACACTTCTGTTATATGGATGTTTGTACCCAAAACAATCAGAACCCATACTATTGGTAATTAGAGTATTATATTTTATTACTATACGTATATTACGAAATACATAAATTTCCATCCGTTATACTCACCAATAAAAAATGCCAGCTTTCATGCTGTCGTGTTTCGTGGTGAGTGTAAAACCAGAGGCCCAATGATGTAGAAGCAACGCTAGGCCGCCATGATGTGGGCAAATTGGTTCAATGTCTGCATTCGCGATGAGTATGGTGTCCACCATTCTTGGATTTTTCTGATGCTTTCCATCAGGCAGAGTAGAGTGAGTTTGGTAGGCCCATACATAAAAAGCCTCATATTCGGACAAACGATACATTTATCATATTACACTATTTTACTGATATACCTATATATGTTTTACATAATTAAAATTATTCGTGTGTTTGGTACTTTATTACTTTCTGTTAATCCGTTCGCTAGTTTGCAAAGACCTCCTGCCACCTAAGGCATATGTTAGTGCTGTAAAATTTGCGTGGTTTTCAAATGTAAGTAGATTAAGTACAACGCACATAATATGTATCTATTAAGTACATTGTACACTGAAAAAAATGATAGTCCTCCTCACCCAATGTTGGTCATGGGCGAATTCTCTAACCAAATCTCGTTAGATTTGGCTCTCTCCAAAGGAATCAATTCGTCGTAGCCTATTGATATATAGGATTTAGTTTTCCTCATGTCCCTGTGGCACCTTTGGCTAAAGATGGCACTGTACTGTTCAACCTCGATGAATGGGCTATCTAACACTAGAAAAATTTCAATTCGATCAATGAAGGCTCGATCTCAGTGAACGCATTAATCTCAGAACTAGCAGTTTCTGAGATTAGTGGGCTCAGCGTAACAAACTCTTTAGATTTATAATATTAGTATAGATACATTTCATACATTATGTGTTGGTTACCTAACTAACCTTATAACATCAGCTATCTCCCAATAAAAGCCCCATCAATATCAGTCCAGCCGTTCCAGAGATTAGCCGGAACAAACAGACAGGCTGGTAAACCGACGGAAAAATATTAAAATTTGTTTTTGATGTAAGTACCCTGTATAATTATATACTTGTGGAAAACTTTATTTTAAATTACACAAAGACATTACATAAGTTTATTAAAACTAGTTCTAAGTATGACAGATTTTGTCTCCATTAATAAAGTCTTTTATTTTAGTTGCTGTTAATTACTAAATTGTCACAAAGATTTATGACTAAGGAATGTTATTGGACATCGGTAATGCTGTCACCAGTCCCATCGTCCCAAGCATATCTCTAACCAACTTCTAAATAAAATTAACTTCTAATTATATGGTTGTGCCCCTTGAGACTCACCGGTAATGGGTTATAATAAAATTTCTGTTATTTCTAACGAGAAAATTATAACCTACTGACTTTTGACTGCCTCGGTGACGCTGTGGTAGCGTATGCGACTGCTGTGCTGCGGTCTCGGGTTCGATTCCTGAGTCGGACCAAATGTTTGTATGATCTGCAAATATTTGTTTTGGAGTTTGGATGTTTTCTATGTACAATATGTATATATTTACAAAAAAAGAATATTTATATTCATATCAGTTGTCTAGTACCCATAGTACAAGCTCTGCTTAGTTTGGGACTAAATGGCGTTGTGTGTTAAATGTTCGAAAATATTTATTTATTTATTTATTTTGACCGTTTCTCCGCCCGTGCGTAACTCGGTTTTCGCTGTAAATAGTAGAGCATGTGTTATTCCGACGTATGATCTTTACTATTGTAAAGTTTCATCTGAATCTGTTCAGTAGTAAGAGAGAAAGATTTATTTGTTTGAGTATACTACAAAAGATGTTATATTATATTACGTTCCTTATATTCTACCATATACTGGTGTACAAATCTTAAAACTCATGAACTTATCTTAGATCTAGTGTCTGTGTTTTCGGGGATAATAACGGGAACATCGGGGTTCCCACACATGAAGGGGCTATCTACAAAACCCTAGCTGGTCCGAGGTACGTCGGGGTTCCAGAGGTTTCCTTTCTAGGGTGCACCTGGTTCCCCGGCTTCTAGTACCAGAGAATGCGTGCGGTTCGAGGCCGGCATAAACTGCCGCAGTTATAATATTGGTAGAATTTAGATTATACTGTTATACTATTTTTTATCATTTGTGCAAGACCTCTGGCAGGTGTTAGATATTGGCGTGGCTTGTGTTCAGTAGTTCAGTATTTACTACTATACTATTGACGTTTGAATGTACACTGTAACATAGGCTTTACGAGTAAAATATTTGAGTTTCAGTTCAAGTCGGAACAGTTTTACCAGTGAGCAATTCAGTTCTTATTTATGATTACAACGAAGAACTTCTTCATGAATATTGTGTCTATATATAAAATACGTTAGTAGGTCCTTCGCCTTCATAATCTTGTGACAGCAAAACCGTACGTACGTACGGCGTTAAGCAATTCCTTCGTAGCCTTTTACCGAAGGAATGAGGTTACCAGAGCTCAAAATCCCCTTCTGATTTTGGACGGTACGCACCGCTGACTCTTGAGTTGTAGGTATCCATGGGCGAAGGTCTCCGCTTACCATCAGTTGACACGTCTGCTCATTTGCCTCCTTATACTATTGCAAGAAAAGCTGAGAAACTATAACCTAACAACGTATTTTTTATTTGTATAGCCGATAACTAATAATCAAAAATAATCACTCGGGACATTATTATATTATTATTAGAAGCAACGCTAGGCCGCCATGGTGTCGGTCACCATGCTGCATTGTTGCAATGTCTGCATTCGCAATAAGTACGGTGACCAAATAATAGCTTTAAGTATTTGATTCGGATATCGGAAAGTGGATCAAATTTAACTTGCAGGATTTGATTACAGACAAACATCGGAACATTTGAAACTAAATAAAAGCTTGTAAAAAGAAATAAATGTACATTCACTTTCATTATATACTTATGCTAAATTTCGTGAACACATAAATGGGAATTAAGTACCACTCGTACCAAATATAGGACGTGTGTGTAAGTCAAAGTTATTGTAACTTACAGTTAGAATTAAATTCAAACCAAAGATAAACTAAACCACAATTCGAATAATAAAGAAATTATTCTCTATGCCGAACCCGCGGTGTAACGCCGCGGGGCGAAGCTAGTCTAAAAAAGCTAGCCTAAATTACTCTTTATTTCATCAGTTACCTATCAGTGAAGACCCGTCAAAATCGGTCTGGCCGTTCCAGAGAGTAGCCAGAACTAATAGACAGACAGACAATAAATGTATAAACATATATTTTGCTATATGTGCCGTGTATACATACATATGCGTTAAGCATAAAGCGGCTATTTTAATATTACAAATAGATACTCTAATTTTATTTATTTGTAAAGTGTTCCTGTAACTGAACACAAGCTTATACGCTGCTGCTACAATTAAAGTGACTTGCAACTATTATAGTTATTCTGCCAGCGTATTAACTGTGAACTGTTTGCCGAAATCAATAACAAAAACGTTCACCTTGCCTCCATATGTTCTGAAAACTAATTTTTGGCGATAATGAAAAGCCATCAATACAAAACAATAAAACGAGGCGAATAGGCTTGATTGCGTCGGAAAAATCAATTGGACCGATTTTATCGCGATCAGCACTCGAGTGGTGAGATATACGGCGATAAAAACGTGCGATAATGTGCCGATAACGGTGACATACTGACTGTACTCGTATTGATAGTACGTGAGCCGAGCCGCTTTTTAAGCCCGACAGACTATGATTGGAATACAGGGTTTGTGTAATAGTGACATTACAATAAATGCAAGATTTTCAGTAACATAATGAGTCAGACCGTTATTTAAAAATATACTTAACAATTAACCGCCTGTTTGCAAACCTCGATAATAAACTAATACTAAAAGCTAAATTGCATGAAATTAAGAACTAATTTAAGGCTTATTTATTAATATATATAATTTATGTCACAAAAGAATAAGGTTTAAATTACTTTCTGGAATTCAATTTACATTTAAATAATAGACTTTGATCACGGCTCCGTCCACATTTATGTCGGTTATAGCGGTAAAGAGTAGCCATGTTCTTTCTCAAGAATTTCATTAAAATCGCTACAGAAGATAATCCGTGGAAGCGTGACCGACAGACAGAATTACTTTCAAATTTATAATATTAGTAGGGATTTCACATTTACCAGTTGGGGATAAACACAGACCTAATTTGAATGATAATGAAACGCTACAAACGCTGTTGAAAGTCCTATGAAAAGCAATAAAGTGTATCCTTTATGTCGCCTGTTGTAAATTGCCAGCAAAGCCCTATGGCCTTTTGTTTTTTCAGTTATTTTTTTAAAAGTTTGCTTTTGGAGCCAGTTATTAGGATCATCGACAACACAGACGAATTTTATTTATTGAAATTAATAAAACTACAGAGTGCTCGGCACAGACTAAAAATGTATTTCACCGCTTCAATTTACAGTAACATTACTATTAAAACGTTTCATCTCAGTATTAATGTAGTTGCACTTAAATAAACAATAGGTGTCACTATAGTATACAAGTAATATTATTTTGATACAAATTTAACAGAAATTGTATTTTGTTTTTTTTTAAGGATACCACTAATTTAGTCTATTAAAAAAAGATGTTTCTAAATTGATTGACAAATTTTTCAGAACGATAGGCTTTGTTATAATTTAGCAATCACAAAATTAAAGTGTAGGTAATTATTGTCTGGAGTAAGAAGTCAAGTTCGAATGTTTAATGTCCTTTATTGTGATTTAGTTGTTCACTTTACAAGAGCAGATTTAAAAGATTAGATATTATAATCATCATCATCATCAGCCTATCGCAGTCCACTGCTGGACATAGGCCATTCCAATTTCAGGCCACTTAGTTCGATCTATGGCTTCTCGCATCCAGCTCCTGCCAGCCGTCTTGCGCAAATCATCGCTCCACCTGGCCTGTGGACGTCTTACGTTCTAATATTATAATTATTTTAAACTCTATGTACTTTTATACAAGTTAAAATTCAAGTTTAATATTTAAGCTATCGTGAAATTAAAAACATTAAACACACTTACACACGTGACCGACTTTAAAAAAACAGGAGGAGATTGTCCATTCGACTCATCATCATCATCATCATCTTCCTAGCCTATTATTCCCGAGATTTGAAGTCGGCTACTAGTTCAACCAGTTTTACCTGAATATCAGTTTTAATATGAAGCGACTGGCATCGCACCTCCAATTCACACTCTGCAATTGCTTACGCTAACCACTAGTCCATTCGACTGTATACTTTTTTAAATAAAAAAAATATATATACCATTAAGACTTGACAAAAATCCAGCCAAGCACTCTTTTTAGCCGGAATACGCCCCAAGAACTTATCCAATGAGACAACTTTTTTTATTTTATAAATTATATTATGAGTGAAATAAATTGTAGATAAAACACAGGAAGCCACGGCTGTTTATTTTTATTTTATTTAATTATTTCTATGGGGGACTAGACTATTAGGTAAACATGAAACGGATATGTAGAACACTCAGATTCAGAACAACAGTTGAACACAGCAATTTGAGGATCCAGGGAAACGCAGGCAAAGAATAATAATATATAAGAACTACGTCCTACATGAGCGACGAGTACGTCCAAAATTACGGAGCATTAATATCGACGGCCTCGGTGGCGCAGTGGTAGCGTATGCGACTCCTGTGCTTGATGTCTCGGGATCGATTATCGGGACGAACCAAATGTTTGTATGATCTGAAAATATTTGTTTCTATGTATAATATTTCTTTTACGATATAGAAGGCAAACGAGCAGACGTATCACCTAATGGTAAGCGATTACCGCCGCCTAAGGACACCCGCAACACCAGAGGCGTCACAAGTGCGTAGCCGGGATTTTAAGAAGGAGTACGCTCTTTCCTTGAAGGTTTGAAGGTCGTATTGGTCCGGAAATACCGCAGGCGACAGTTCATTCCATAGTTTTGTTGTGCGAGGCAGAAAGTTGATAGTCATAATATGAATGTTTTTTATGAAAAAGTAGTATTTATATGAGTTGTCTAGTACTTATAGTACAGGCTCTGCTTAGTTTGGGACTAGATGACATTGTGTGATAAATGACCAAAAATATTTATTTATTATTTATTTTATTTCAGTCATGGTCCCTTCGACATACAGTAGAGATTTACGTAACGAGGAGATCTCTATACAGACTCTACTTGTCTTGTTGTATTATTAGTTCCAAAGATGCGAATGACCATACACCGACTTAAACACCTCAGTTCAAAAAATACTTTCTAGAGATTTTTTAAAGCAAATACATACATTTTAAGGAGAAGGAATTTTAATAGTATACCATCAATTCCGTCTTGCAAAATATGTAGTCAAATAGCAGACGTCGATTTGCTGAAAATAGGTCGTGAATACCAACATCCCTCCAGTGGGTGTTAGGGCTGCACCAATATGTTGAGTGTCATTGAGGGCGGAAGAGCAGAGGGTGGCAGGCGATGCCACGGCACAATAGCTAGTACGAATTTATGCGTCTACTAGGGTGTCGCACGTGCGCTACATGTAGGGTGACTAAATTTTATTGAAGTACCATTTAGATATTTTTAAATTAAAACACTAAAAAAACACCAATAATGTGAAACACGATTAAAACGGTTTTTAAACGAATATAACTTTCGTCTTCTGCTTTTGTTCAGTTCTTTACGCGCTTTACATCACAAAAAGTAAAAAAAAAGTGCGTGCGTACAAAGTACACATGTCAGAAGTGAAAGTTCTTAGCTCTCTCCCACCTCTCGCTCCATGGCACTGTGCGTGATACGACAATCGCTCTATCTCACTTTTTCTCTCGATCTTTCACTTGCTTGCTCCCAACTCTCACTCCATCGCTAGTTGCTTCATGCTACGTTCGCCCTGTCTTACTCTCTCTCAATCGGTCTCGATCGCTCTCTCTCTCTTTTTCGACATTTCCGTTGCATACTTGCGTGACGTTACATTTGTAAAAACTTTACCCTCATGCGCCTAAAGAAGTTTCACTTCAAAAACACATCAAAATTGTGATGAATTGTATGTTTATTTATTATTTGAATTCTAAAAGTTTATTTTAACCTAAAGTAAAATAACACTATATATTTTAAACTAAAATAAATGCTCTTTATTATATTTACAGTAGAAAGGAACTTTTAAAGCTAAAATTTGTCCTCATGTTTCCAATAATCCTTGTCTCCTGAATGCTGTCCACCCGTCGATCGTCGTTCGAGGCGCGCGACAAATGTTATTCAAAAGCTTCAGCTTTAAATGTTCCAGTGACGGTCAGTATAGCCCTCACCTGTTGGTGCGGCATACCGTTCCCCCTACTAAGATTACTCCACCTGAATACTGTATCGGCTAAAGTCTGCATTCTTTCTCAATTAATTTATTTGTGCAATTTATCTAATATAAGAGCGAAAAACCACTTACTGTTTAATCACGAAAACTCAGAAACTATAACACCTACAAACTTGAAATTTGGTATGTTGGTCCCTCATAGCCTATGAGTAGTAGACATTCGCTAAGAACGGATTTCACAAAATTCCACCCCTAAAGGAGTAAACAGGGGATGGAAGTTTCTATGAAATTTATAAATTAACAGACTTGTGATTTAAAATGTATGCTTTATAGATGGTTTAGAGGTATAATAGTAATGTGACATTAGAAATCAACCCCCTTTTGTGGTACTCAACTATGAGAATTATTGAAAACAACTACTAACTATTATAAGGAGGGAGTTTATTTAAAACTTATGTGCAAATAACTATCTCCTCGTGTCCTTAGTCGTGGGCGGCCGCTAGTACTTATACAAAATTAGCTGTTGACCGCGGCATAGCCCGCTGGACTGTTGGTTATCGCAGTAAGGAGTAGCCTATGTTCTTCCTCATGAATCAAAGTATCCCCATGCCGTGAAAGCGATACTTTCACATTTACTTTAATATTTGAACTAGTAGTAGTAGATAACCGCTGATATACCGACTATAGAGCTCAGAGGTAAGGAATATCATCTTATAATTAGGTGACGATCTTAACGACGACGGGTTAAGCCCCTATTAATTTAAAACGTAATTTAAAAATTGACTTAATAAACAAACTATGCAGCACAACAAATCTACAAAGAGGAGAAACACTAGAAACAAACCTTATACACACACACGTACAAACGAACGCACACACACACACACACGCATGCGCACACTCTCTTGCCCACGCAAACATAAATCTCGCTGCTCTTCCCACCATTCATTTCTCCACCCAGAACATGGAGTGCTGGTAATCTGTAATACAGGTCATCCTAGTGCAGATGCCAGTCTCTCACACAGATTATGTTTATTTTTATGTAATTGTAAACTGTGTGTGAGAGAAACAATAAATTATTATTACTATATTATTATTCTTATACCATCCACACAAACATTTAAAACTTCTTTCTTAGGAGAGGCCCGTATACAGCAAGAGATAACTAAAGTCTTCTTCTTCTTTTGATAAGATGGCAACCAGCCGGATCAGCTATTTCTGCCAATGTCAAGTATTTACAGTCTTCAATTCCAAGTCGTCCAGTCTTTAAGTCTTCGTCGTGATAAAGAATATAAAAAAATGTGGATGACACGTGAAAAAGCATCTCACCAGGCCGCCATAGTGCGGATCACCATGCTACATTGTTCTTTTTCGCATTAAGGATGGTGACCACCACTCTTGGATTCTGCTCAGGCTTTCCATCAGGCAGGGCAGAGTCATTTTGGCAGCTTATAAATTAGAAAAAAAAATGGGGGCCGTCTTTCGCAAGAACAAATCTTGACAACTAAGGTCAGTTAATGAAGATGAAGATGACGTGTTGATGATGGTGTCTTAGGAATTTATTATTCCTAGGAATTTGAAAACTAACATTTTATAACACATTTAAGAAAAAGAAAGACGCTAAACTATTAATGGAATGCTGAACTTAACATCTACTACTAACTATTAAACATCACTTCAATTATAAGGACGGATGTTTCGCCAAGTGGAACGATAGTAGAAGACTTTGTTTTATCTATCATTCAATTTGACCAAACCCTAATTTCGCACCGACTTCGCACAGACTGATAGGTATATGTCAATTGCTGTAATTATGTTGAGGGTCGTTCGTATTAAGGCTTAAAATTAGTTTCTATTTTTCAATTTTTAGTCCTCTTTTTTAAGTTTTGATTGAAGTCGGTACATTTTTTTTGAAGGAATTTATTATGATTATTTTCTGGCAGATATTGGCATATACCCAGCAGTGGTTCGACTGAGATAATAATGATAATAAAAACTGGATATCATACATGGTAGCAAAACACTATTTAGTTCGAGTAAAAATTTTAATAAACTTTTTAGTTCCATTAAAATGTTTTTTTTTATCAAATTTTATTTGTAGTAGTCGAAGAGTAAATTATTCACGTAAACAGGAAGGGTGTTAGGGTCATGAAGAAAAAAAAATATCATCCTAACTTAATATTGTAACTAAAATTGTGTTTTTTTTGCTTTTTTTCTTTTTATTCTGAAATTTTAAGTAACTGGCTATCGCATAAACATTTAAACTGAGCAGGGTTTCTACTATAACATTAAGATTGACCGATAGAAAATAGATATATCTTTTTTAAATCGGCAATACATACATATTATACATAAAAGTAAAATAGTATTGTTCCCTATATGATCGATGTCGATGACGACCGGAATCGATTAAAAAAATCTACGTTAAAACGACAAAAGCCGCCGATAACAGTTAGATATAAATGTGGAATCAATAGCGGTAATACTTAGGTACATCACTGCTTTGTTTATCAGAGGTTTATATCGGATTGCACAAATTGAGGGCATGGCTTCATCTACCTACGCATATTATGCTTACCGATCCTAAAGTTTTAATTATTTTATAATTTATATTCTCGATTACCGGCACTTAGTGGAACTAAGATAAATTCTAAAATGTAACTCACTTGTACTCATTCCACTATTTACATCGCTAATTTTACTTTAGAAAAATACATAATTCATAAATTATATTAAATTTCTTGTCCCTGTGATGACGGATTAGTTATACAGAATGTCACCATTTATTCCAGGTGACGTAAATGGCCACTAAGAGTGCAAACTATGCAAAGCAACATCATAGCAACAAGACAGCAAAGACAAGTAAAACTTGAAATAAATCCTATACCAAGCCGTCAGTCAAGCGCTGTGTTCATCATCATCGACAACCCGTCATGTCCCACTGCTGGGCTCGGATCTCGTCTCAGGAGAGTGTTAAGGCAATACGTTCCCTTATTGGCCGAGTGCGGGTTGGGGACTGGCAAGATAACGTTGTGGCTACGTAATGTTGCCGTTAGATATTTTAAGCTTCACGACTGTTATCCCCCGAATCCAGTAGACGCTCATGGAATCATGCCATCAGTGGACACTCATCCAGGTACTGATCGCGCCGTCGTTGCTTACCCTCCGTGATTGATTCTGATCACCGAGTGGGCTATGAAGTCCTCAGCGTGGTGCAGTTGGCCAGAACCTCCATTCTGAGGCCTACGTCCAGCAGTGGACTTTTAAAAACTGTTGATGTTTACATTTTTAAGGTATAGTAGGATCAAAAGTATATTTATCATGTTAATATCGGGAATTAGTTCCCAATTTTGGCACTGTGGCTCTGTGTTGTAATGTTATTCTAATATTATATTATTACTAATGCGTATGCGCATACTAAAGCGACTTTCAATGAAAAAAATATTGGATCCGATTTATGATTGATAATAGTCAATCTATGATTTCTTTTCAAATGATACGCTTTTGAAACTGCGAAGTACAAGTCGTCAATACATTTTCACAAGACGTTATAAAATGAGTTGAATCGATGCTTATTTAATTCTATCTAATTTACTTCGTTAAGCTGCAGATATTATGACACTTTTAACTCGAGCAATAAAGACTCTTGTATGACGAATCAGGATTATTGGTTTCAAATACGAATTCAACAGTCGAGACTCTCATTAAAATTATTCAAAGAAATAGTGTCTTTGCATCGTAAAATAAAGTCGAGTGTTACGTATACGTATATAGAAAATGTGGAGACACAAAAGATCTGTTTTGAAGACATAGTAATAATTGTTTTAAGATAGACCACACCAAGTTTTATGAGGGTGAGTTTTGTAATAAAATTAGGAAGTTACTTAATAACTACGTTTTCGGTATTTATTATGTGTAAATATGTTGTTACGGCGTTACTTACCATGTACTCTGAAGCTATATTACCGTTTCTTTATGTGTTTTTTACATGCGTGCCTAAGATAGGATAGTTAACATCACGCTTAGACCAATAGGAACCGGGTATTATTGAAAAGAGATGCAGAAGAAGTTCCGCGAGTCAGTTGGTTTAATCATAATCATTGGATTATAATATTTGGTAGAAGACAATTAAATAACTCTAATGACTTAAAAATATAATAAATAGTTTCCCAACGCTGGGGAAGTACTTTTTTAAAAGTTTATGATACTAAGAAAGTATTGGCTTTATAGTTTAGAGACTCTAAAACATACACGATATCTTTATTTTCATCAGGATCATTTTTTAGTTCTTTACCCACTTTTATTCAGGAACGGTATCATGTTTAGCCTGAATATGATTTATTAGTAACATGTAGGTATTTAGAAACATATAATACATACCATATGTCTTGCGGCTAGCGACCGCACGTTTGTACTAGTGGTTTAAGCGGTTACCACGCCGCATTCTACTGCGCCAAGTGTTGTGGGTTCAAATCCCACATGGGACACACTTTGTGTGGATCTACAAATTGTTGTTCTAAGTTTGAGAGTGCCAGCAGAAGTGAAAACTTGAATATTAACGTTGTGCATTTTTGATGTTTTGGAATGGTTAGGGAATAATTTTGCACGAGTTGCTTTAATTATCAGAATAAAGTACCATCATTCATGTGATAAAATACAATATTCAGTTATTGCGCTATCGTACACAAACATGACAATTTATGGTCTACTCTCCCTCCGTCTTACGGATTTTCGATCAGGTCACGTGTCCTGACGTGAGTTCAACATTTTTACCTATCACAAAAAAGTAAGTAAGATTTCACTTCAAAAATCTTATTTATTTGTTTATGACTGACTGACTACCATGGGTTATGCTTAGTATGGAACTAGACGAGCGTGATTGAGATGTGTATCATTACTACTGTTACTGTTACTATTAAATAATTGATAACTCTTCTGGAAGTTATTGTAAAGAAGACAGTGTTTTATTTTTGTTTGTATTCTTTATCTTACAGGCTTCATGGAAAATCAAAACTATTTTATCATACACATACATTCATAAATAAAGTGAAAAAGAAAACACAAAACAGTATCCATTACGATCCACCTGACTCGCACATTCATAAACGAAACAAACAATACCACCCTCATATAAGCTTCGGCACCCAAAAATTATCACTGTTACATAAATTACACAGCAGTTATACGCTGTAATGAATCGTAGCGTCCCCACACAGTGTTGCGCCATTTACGACGTAGGAGGCGCCAGGCGTAGCCAGCTAGTCACGCGTAGCACCGCAACTGGCGGGACGCAACCTGTGCGTTTCAAATCGACTGTCAACCCGTAGCATTGCGCGTTATGTGCGCTTGAGTGGCCACGAGATAGGTTGGTACACAGTAGCTGTAGGTTTGTGGTCACAAAAATAGTTAACAGCGATTTTTTTTGTATTTATTGCTAACTAGCTGCCCCGATAGACATCTTTTCACAGTTCAGTAGAGAACGTAAATGAGTGTTATTTTTACTACTTTCCGTGCTATTTTGACGTTTTTTTTCTCTTCATATGAACTGTCCTTGTGCCTTAACGAAGATATTAAAAAAATAACGAAATTGGTCGAACAATTCTCGAGATTTGCGCTCAGCTATACATTTGGCAATTCATTTTTATTATGTATATATTTTATATAGAAGACTACTCGAACAAAATTAATGTGTATAATTTTTTTCTTTGCAATTTTAATTTTGGTTGACTTTCTTTAGAAACTTTGTAATTGCTCCTATTTGTTATGCATGTGCTTGAAACGACAATCAGAAAAAAGAGTATTAAACATTAACAGGTTATTTAGCAAAAAACGCTGTCATAATGGCCTCGTATAAATACGTCTCGGCTAGTTGGCACTCGCCCCGTACTTCGAGTTCCGGAACGGATTCATTTGACAAATAGGATAAAAGGCAGCTAACAATACTGAGCACTCGGATCAAAGGTAATATCACTACTGGGTGACGTCACAATAGACACTAGTTCACAGATAATTCGGTAACTACTTGTTTTCGTCTACTTGAAATTAAAAAAAAACAATTTTATTTGTTTTAATTTTTAATCCATAGTTTAATATTAAAAATTCTAAAGTAAATCTGTCTGCCTGTCTGTAACCGTCCCATTTCACGGTTAACCCTCTACATCGATTTCAATACAATTTGGCTAGAAGATACTTTGATTCTTGACAAAGCACTTGAGCTACTCTTTACCGCGATAACCAACACAAACGCGGGCGGAGTCGCGGGAAGAACCATTAGTACTTCCTGACTTCATTAATCGATATAGCTTTTTTGAAATCATTTTTAAGCAATTTAAGATTATAAAAATCTTTGCTAATATAGAAACCTGAAGAGTTCATTCGCTTGTGCTAATCTCAGGTAGTACTAGTTCGATTTAAAAATTATTTTTAGTGTTAGATAGCACATTTATTGAGGATGACTATAGCTTTACATCGTCACGCTAAGATTTAAAGGAGCGGAGCACCAATAAATAATGTTTCAAAAACGGGGGAAATTATCACGCTGTGGCAATAAGGAACTTTCTGCCTTGCACAACAAAACTGCGAAATGAACTGTCGGCTGCGGTATTCTTGGACCAATACGACCGTCAAGAAAAGAGCGTGTTCCTTTTTTAAAAGGCCGGAAACGCTCTTGTGCCTCTTGTGTTGCGGTTGGCCATGGGCGGCGGTAATCGCTTACCATCAGGCAATACGTCGGCTTGTTTGCCACATATACCATAAAGAAGAAGACGCAAACGAGGTTACGTGTATACGGATCACAACGACCTATCGTGACGTAGGCAAACAAGTCCATGTACGTTCTATTACCACTAAATTTACGTGGATACAGATCGCTACGACCTATCGTGGCGTAGGCAAACAAGTCCATGTACGTTCTTTCGTTCGTCCACTAAATAAATTTTGTACTGAAACTAGAAGGACAAAACAGACTTTCACCGGAGGGACAAGAATGTTTCGTATTAATTTCAGTTTTATGGATAAACGCGCTCCTGAAAAGGGGTGACATACAAAGCGACACACGATAAAGTGATCCTGCAAATGTTTCAATTTAGGGGAACATGAATCTCTAACATTTCTATTTTATTTATTTCATGACGCATCACCATACTCACTGCATAGTCTGCTCGATAACTCATGGACCACTTCTCATAAGTGTTCTTTGAGGTGAAAATACAACTTTTTGACTGACATCGAACTAGTAATGAATGATAAATAATTACCGTTAAAAATTATTTATTTTGATACGACACTTAATATATTTAAAAAAAAAATTATTTTACATGACTTTATGGTTCAAAAAATCCTTAATTTTGTTTCTTTTTTTAATTTAGATGTGCCACTCGCGACTAAGACGAAGATACCATTCACATAAAAATATGCCAAGCAGGTTAGGCTCTAGAGCGTGCCTCGAAAGACATATACTCGGAAAACATAAACCTCCTTCTTCCTTCTTTCGTAGTCGGGTAAAAAATATACTATTTCAAAACAGCTACATTATTTATATTGAAACTAGGTTTTTTCGAACAGATTTGAAAAAATATTTTTTCATTTACTCCTGTTTTCTCCAGAAAAATGCCACCTCGGTATGGGAAAAAATATAAATGAAAAATACAGTATGGTAATGTCTTGTGAGTGCATTGACGTAGAAAAATTAACTGACAAACATGCCTTTAACGGGAATATATGTCTGTTAATCTTGCTAATTATTTAATATACATATTATAAATGTGAAGGTTTGTGAGGATGTATGTGCGGGTTATTTGTTACTCTTTCATCCAAAACTTATGTATGTAATAGAATTTATACATCAGAATACCACACAGGTTACTATTAACCGCGATAACCCAACATTCAGGTGACCGGAACCGCGCGCAAAAGCAAGGCGTAAAATTAAATAATGCTTGTCTCAAAAAAACAGAAAGTATTAAATTGAAGACACTTTTTACCTCTAAATAAAAATAATAATATTTCCGTATAAATTATCTACTTGTTATTTTAGTGTTACCTACACTAAAATTACTAAAGTTACTACACTAAATTATTAATTATGTTCCTAAAAATATATATATTTATTATGTTATGGAGGAACAGGTCACATGTCTCTCCAACACAAAGGGAGGATCCTCCGACCAGACGAGGTGATCATGCCTGGCGGGATAGTGCCCAACGATTGACGTTGGGATGTTGTATATATACAAATCGGCGCGAGAACTTCTATTGCGCACTTTAGGATTGGTAGTTTCTCAGTCAATTAGTTACTCCGTGGTTCGACGTATCTTCGTTGGATGGCGTTGTCATATATATGTTGTTACGCTGTATAGAAGTCGCCGCATCACTCCCCTCCAAGACCGAAGGTGCTCTATTATGGAGCTTGCCAGTGCGTGGAGAGAGTAGTTCTAGTGAGTTGGAACTGATTGCCGCAAGTTCCAGTGAGTCGGAACTGAATGCCGCTAGTCCCAGTGAGTCGGGGCTGAAGTCCGCAGATCCACTTAACGAAACCGCTGAACACTTAACGTCACCTGTCAAAATCAGCCTTTTAGATCAGTCAGACTATATATATATATATATAAAGTTTAAAACTTAGGAGAAAGCAAAAAAATGGAAATCCGGTCGGCCTAATTAATCTAATCGCGTTCAGTGCCGACCGATAGCCCGCCTTGTAAGACTTCATTTCAAAATGTAAAAAAGTAAGATAAAATAGAAATGATATTTATGTCTAATAATACTAGCACAGTTAAAAAAATGAGCGAGACTTTCAATATATAACTATTGTTTTAATTTTGTCAGAAACGAGAAGCGTATATAAAAATGAGATGGGACAACAAAAGAAAGCAATAATATGAAACGGAGCTTTATTGTATTGAAAACTCATGATATGAGTTCGTAAGGGTACAACTCCCAAACTCAATATGAGGGATGCCTATAAATATTGCATTGGAAAATGTCAAGTGTACTGCAATACTATACTAGCTTTTCTTTGCACGAATGATAGTGCGGGTGTAGACGTGGCTTTGTGATTACATTACATTTACATTAGTAGTATGTTGGACACACCTGTTGGTCGATTCAGTCATGGTTTTGTTTCCTTCCCTATTTATCCAATAATTGTGAGAGGAACAAGATTCATTGTTTTGTGCCTGAGTTTTCAACCATAACGTGTATTTAGAAATATTTATGTAAGTTTATCAGCAAAAATATTTAAGTGCAAGATCAGCAGGTGCTTTGACTAGTTGCGTTCTATATATGAGTACAGGCATTATCTGTCTATTACCTTTAAACGAGCTACTCTCGGAAACGGCTCCAACGATCTTCAAAAATATAGAATGCAGGGGGATTTCGGGGGAGATAAATCAATCTCGCTAGTATTCAGCTTTAGAAAATTTACCAAAAGAGAACCGACGAAAGCTTGGTCATCCAGGTATTGTTCTTTACATGAGAAAATGAAGAGGTTGTCCTTACCGTTACGTTATTAAGTTATGTAAAAGTAATGGTTAGAAGACACGTTTAATACTGTACTAAAAAGTCGATTCAATCTTAAAAGAGTAGAATCACAACGAGCAGTACAGTATTTTTTATTTTATTGTTTTTGTTTAGCTTTCGAATATATTAATCACCGTGCCCGCGAAATTGAATGATTCTATTATTAAATGTGTAGCAATATGTTTGTATGGGTGCGTTGGGATCTATTGTTATGCGCCCTTGCACGCTCGCATGCACCCCTCACAGGACGCGTGGTCGCGACTGCATTCCGGGGCACACGTGTTGCACCCTGACTTAAGCGTACTGCGAAGGCGGTACGATATTAAAATCAGTCAAAATGATGGTGATTAAGGATTATTAATGTATGTGCATTTGCAAGTCAGAATGGATTTGTTCTAGGTTTTTTCATGGTTTAACGAATTGTTGGGTAATGAGTTATCACCGTTCATACAGCGTCTGAGATACAAGTACAATAACACATAGACGTCCTATCTGACCTTGACCCTCAAAATTAGGTAGGAAGGATAAGTTGTCCTCTGGTGACCATTAGTTTCTTATGAAGCTTGGCTTGCCTGCGGTTAGAGGTGGCCATACACATTAGGGTATTCCTGATAGATTTCTCAGTACAGTTTAACTTAACCAGTAAACCTCAATCTTAGCTGACGGGTGTAACTGAAACAGGTAAATCTATAAAGTGCATCTTACTATGTACGACGTATGGCCTTAACCCTCTTCTGAGAGGAGACCCGAGCCCAGCAGTGGGACATTATGGGTTGTTGTTTTGTTTACTATGTACGGCTATCTTAAAGCTTAGTTGACTTAGTTGATGATCATTTAACTCGCTCATGAATGCTAGAAGTTTTTGAAGTGAAAACTTCTTTAGCGGCGTTGTGCAATTTTTTTGGGTTGGGTAAAAAATGTGAAGACGTGATCTGATCGAAAATTCGTAAGACGGAGGGAGAGTAGATCATAAATTGTTATACCGCTCGGGTGAAATCGGGACCGCCTAGTGTACCCGAGCGAGAAAGATACAGTCAGCTGCTTTTCGCTGTTGTATCGCTGTGTTTAGTATATTCAATTAATACGTAGAGGGAGTCGTACTTAAAGGAACAGTATATCGATTTTCATATCAATCGTTAATGAAATAAGGTTTTAAATGTTTAGACGAGCTGATTTTGTAGTTAATTTTCCACTTTCAAGGAATCAGTTTGTATCAGTTGATATTAGGTTTTGAGACCGTAATACGAGTACAGAACAGAACCACTTATACTTTCGCTTTTAGGTTCACTTACACTTTTAGTTAATTATTTTCTGTTCATGTATTACATTGAAAGTTAAATATTATGTACCTAGATGACCAAACTTTGCTCAGTATTTAGATTTTTTAAATTTTCTAAAAATGAGATATCAACTATCGCCTCCAAAACCCTTTGCATACAAAATTTCATGAAAGTCGTTGGAGCTGTTTCCGTGATTCAGTTTATTTATATAAAAATTGCACGTTTAAAGGTAGAACATAGATATTATGTTGTAGAAATTATTGCTGTTTTAAATATCTTTCTAGAATAGCGTTTTTTGGTGGTGATACTGCTAGTTCTTAGATCTAGAGTATAGCAGTTCACAGAGTCTATTACCATTTGTGAGCACCTGACAAAGGTTTTTCAGTAGCTCTTCAACAGCTCTATTGTAATAGGTAAAAGCACTCCCTTTATTTGTTTTAATGTATAAAAAATACATTTTTATGGTGTAAGGGCTCAACGAATAATAAAGTGATTTAAAAAGAGATTGAGCTTAATAGTAATTATACTGTTTATAAATATATTTGTTTATAAATACATACATATTTTAGACAAAATATACTTAGACTTGAATATAATCAAGCTTATTACACATTTGACTAATTGACATTAGGATGAATCTAACTAAGTCGGGGTTCCAGGGTTTTCCTTTCTAGGGTGCACCTGGTTCCTCGGCTAATTGTACCCCAGACGGCGTGCAGTTTTAGTCGGTTCGAGTCCGACATGCCACGGGAGTTGGTATCCGAGGCGATTTCTGCAGGAAGAAAAAAAAGGAGGAATCTAACTCGTGACCTTTGGTTTAGCAGTCAGAAGGCATAGTGTGAATTTATTTACCTTCAACTAGACCGTCACAGTGATGGAGTTCGCACACTTCATCACTTAGATTTGAAGTAAACTCACACTAGGCCCTCAAGATCCGCTAACCACCAGAACTAGAAGCCAGTCAAGATCGAAGCGGTGTTAGTGATGTTAGTAATTTTCTTGTATATTAGATCCACTACAAATGATAATAGAAAGGGAATTGATTCGGATGTAGTTCGTTTTATGTTAACGAATTAATACATTATATATTTTTCATATTTATGAATCTATTTAACTGTACTAAACTCCTCAACTACTTATATTTCCTAGCTAGTGTTCAAACTTTTACATGAGTATAATTTTCGTTGATTAAGGTTCAATTATTAACCACCTGTGGACGGTAAAACAATATCAGCATCAAATGAGCTTCCTGTAATAAAGGGCAGCACAAGGTTTTTTTCAGGTCTCTGAAACATTTAACCTTAGTAAAGGCACCGCCCACCTGACTAACTCGGTATTTTCGGCTTGCGAGGGCCTAGGGATGTTAGAGGAGCGGGTGCGGTTTGAGGGGAAGGGTGGTCGTATTTCACAATTAAATTTTTCTGGCGCGATCTCACCGAGTGTGTACGCCAAGCAACGCCACCACTCCGGCTATGGGGTGGGGCGACAGTGGTACTCAAAGTATTTATAAAAAAATGTTCTTATGTGACAAGTGTTCGTACTCAATCGATTACATCCATATTTATAAATGTCAATTGTCCAACTTGTGAAAATAAAAGTGCCACTTTGTTATTTTATTTAAATGAAAATTACTTTTTTTTTATTTAACATTTTGTGTTTTTTATTCTTATATCGTTATAAAAATAAAGGTAATTTCAAATATCGGTACGTTACATTTGACCCCTATGTGTTAATATGTCTCCCAAACCACTTAGAAATTTTACTATTTTTTATGGTTTTT
>PKRV01001717.1:1369-92036 GCA_003709505.1 Hyphantria cunea | reverse complement strand
GACAACTCCCGCATTAGGAATATACATTCCTGTGTCGCGGGGATCTTTACAAACATACATGAAACGGACACAAAGTACACCCAGACTTAGAACAACAATTTATGGATCCCACAAAGTGTTGTCCCATGTAGGATTTGAACCCACAACACTTGGCACAGTAGGAAGCGGTGTGGCGACCACTCCAACCACTAGGCCAACCGTGTAGTCAAATTAAAGCGCGCGTCAAGACCACTTAAACCTCAAGGTAAACTGTGCAGTTAAAGTCAACTTGTGTTGCATCTTCATGAAAAACTCTTTTACGTGTTAGATTTAAACATAATCCATAATTATTGGTTACATAATTACATTACATTTTTTACCTAAATGCTTCATTTTACTCCAACCAGCTTCAATCCAACAAGAAAGTACCATAACAGATGACATATAAAACTCATTTTATGTTATAGTGTTGACTGCAGGCTACGCCGTAAAGCCCCTCAGCGAACTGTTTAACAGCAAGCCGTTATCGAAGTGCCGCACATTAAACTTTGAGCACCGCTGTCGCCTAGTTTAATATCGCAGTGGCGACGACACGGCGTCACGTGCACTCGCAAAGATACAGTTACACACACATTTGTGTACTTACACACAAACGCATGCCTCAGTTGTGTACGTGTGACCTGTCTGATTTCGGCCAGAGTCATAACAGCTGGGGGAAACTTCTTAAAGCTGGAAGAAGAAATTTCACTTTTAGTGCCGCTTTAATAATTAATAGCTTGACAATTATGCATATAAATATCTATTTAGCTACTCTCACAAAACTTAAGGTTAATCACAAAATGCCACATATTCAAACACCTTCGTGAGAGTCTGGTGAAATAGGTTTAAAAAACTTATGCTTACAGGTAACCAGAGATATCCCGCAGCAACGAATTTTAACAAAGCTACTCATAAAAGCAATACTCATAAAGCAAATATAAAAATTTAAAAATAAAAACAAAGATAAAAAAAGTGTTCTAATACGAAAATCGGAAACCAGAGTCTACTTGTATGTGTTGTAGTGTGTTTGCGTGTAAATATTTGTGTTTGTTGAGATACGAACCTCACAATAGGCACAACTTAACTGTAGATGGTGAAGAGGATCTCACTCGCCTGATAGTCTAAGTTGTGATGATAGTTTATAACCGATGATTTACGTTTTGATTTCAATTGAGGGTAGCTGTTTGGGATTTTATTTTATTTACTATACATGTGATTATTTCTTGTAAAATCACATAGCTCATCATCTATTTTTTAGATTTTTGACAACCGTTAGTATCTATTAACGATCTTTAGTGTGTGACCAGTAAGAAAATTAAATTACTTCTATAATTTAAAATTATTTTTTGCAGTTCTTGTTTGTTTTAGCACAAGGGCTCTAATGCATCACCAATTACAGGACGGACAAGCGGGTCCGCGAATCTAGTCTCTTCCAGAGGCTGTTGTGTTAGACTATGTGATGATGAAGGCGATAAAGATGATGTCGGTCACAGTGACGATGATTGCGATGAGGGAGTGAAATAATATTTTAAAATATTATTTCATTTAAAAATAAGGAAAATAAAACAAAACGTTTACGTAATTTAAAAATGGCTGCTATTAATTGTACCGTACTATTCTGTTCGTACCGTTACTATTAGTACCACGTTTGGCCTGAATGGGCCGGATCGACCGGAGTGATACCACGGCCTCACAGCAAACCGGTGTGAAATTACGCTTGCGATGTGTTTCACCGAGTGAGTGAAGATACTGAAAACCCATCCACAACCCCTCCCCCACCCTTCCCTCTCCTTCACCCAAACGCCGGCAACGCCACGTTGGCTGATACGTATGTTCGTTTACCCATTATTCAATAAATAAAATCCTGCTAGATCACGACAGAATTACGCCCGAATTGAATGTTTGACCATGGTTTGACCCAAATAGGTAAAAATCGACTTTTGTATTGGGTCAGGTTGAAATATATATTGGACTGCAATACCTGTATGTAGCCAGTTTTGCCAGATTTTAACTGTGTAGAATATGTTTAAAAATTTAGTATACTAAACTTCTTTTACCTAAGTTCGTTTTCATGGTTTATTCCACATACGTGTGATATGTTTGAGGCATATTTGCGAAATATTAGTTCATAAAGGTGATCATTCTCGTAATGGGGATAATGTCTAAGTTAGTGTATAATTTCTCCTTTTTTTAAAAGACAATTCCCGCACAAGGAATAATGTCCGTGTAGTGGGGGACTTTAGAAACATATATGAAAGGCACACAAAGAACACCCAGACACAGAAAAATAGTTTGTTGTTCACATAAAGTGACAACACTTTGTGAGACCTACACTTTATCGCTATAGCAAGCGGTGAAGCAACTGTTAACCGCCATTCGCAGAGTACAGATAAAGCACGCATACACGTTATAAAAGCTCCTTTATTGCTATTTGTGAGTGCTATGTATGAATGAAATTGACTAATACCACACGATTTTTCATCACATGTGAGTCTACTGATAGGAACTAGAAAGAGTCAACCAAAAAAGCAAAAAGCAGTTAAAGTGTTAGCTGACAGCACTAGACTAGACACTATAAACCTTTTTTTTGTTTATAACTGTAACACTGTACACAAATGGCTTGGTGCAATAAGATATACTTATAGCTCCAGACATAGTGTTAGTGCTAACACGTCACGTTACCACGTACATGACGATCGAGATTCAAGCCTGCCTATCTGATGGTGTTTATATACGCAGGTACAGTGTACGCTGTGGAAGAGAGATTAACTTGAAGAAGAAAATGCAAAAATAAAGAAATTTATTAATTAAAAAATATAATTTTTGATACTCAAAAATTTTCGCTCCTTGGACTATTAGTGGTTTTTAGTCAACAAGAGCTCGCTAGAGCCTCCAATGGGCGAAGAACATGCGTGAAAATTTTATACACCGTTAACCAAAAATAAATACATTGGGTACTCAGCGCATGTGAGCTCAAATCTGGACGTAATGTATAACATGCTTTAAGGATGAAGATTTTGCCTCCGACTCCGCCCCCGTGTATGTCGGTCATCGCGAGAAATAGAAGCCTTTGTGTAATTCTTATATATAAGGTCTAAATCCGTTCAATGGTATTGGCGTGAAAGAGTAACAAAGATCTAGGTACGTGATTATCGAAGTAATAAAACTAACTGTATACTTTGTTTAAGTTTTTATATTAGCTCATCAATTACATCAACTAAATACTCTTTTTTACATGAAAGGAATACAGTCAACTTATTTGTAAGTAACAATCAAAACCTAGACCTAAAAGGACAAATTTCGTTTAAGTAAGGTCAAGTTACACAGAAAATAAAGTTAGTTCTTAGCCATGAGTTCATTATTGAAATAGACGGCAAAGTTTTCCAAGTCTCAAGTCACACAAAAAACACCCTTGAGTGTATGAGAATAAGGGAATTTATCGTGTTTAGCTAGAATAGTAAACTAAATTTACTTATACTTACGATTTATTTTTGTGTGATGATGAGATTATTTTAGTAGTAATTAATGCAGTGGGTGTAGGTAAATCAAACTTCAAGAAACAACAACTATGTTTTACACAACAACGGTTTTGGCCCCTTTGTCAAGATGTAAGTGTTTCTCGTCGATTCTTTACCAAAAATCGCCAACAACCCTATTCTCCTGTATTATTGGCTAATATTTTATTATGACCACGTGACTCGACTCTGAAATGGCGTCATTCCACTTGTAGAATTACAACTTGACGAGGGGATTGGAGAAACTTGTAATGCTTAGTAATGTAACATCGGAAAATTTTAACTATAAGGCATATTTTAGTTAAATAATAGTATGATAATGAAGTTTAATGATAATAATGGATTGTTTTCTACTTCTTCTTCCTTCGCTACTTGTTGGATGAAATAAAATATAGATTTTTCTGTGTTAAAGCTAGATTTAATACCTAAATGACATTAAGTATTAATCTCTATAGTCCATGCACTGACACGCTAATATTGTTTTTAAAATCATCCCTAAAAATTAGGGTTGATCAGTCTCGCATATTACACCACCTGTTACGACCCCTAAGTTCAATCCCTAACGGCTTTTGATAATAAATTACTTTGGCCATACTGAACAAACTACTAGTTACACTAAATTTAGTTTTAACACAGCGAGATAAGGTTTAGTTTTATTATTTATAAATTTATTTTATTTTAATATAATCTTTGTAATGCGATTTAAATTTGTTCAATAAAATGTAAACAAATAATACATGTGTTCTGTAAATAAGATTGTTAGTAATACTGTTTAAATATCGAATCATTAAGTATATTGACTTTTTTTTTTCTTTTCGTAAATGGCGACCCTGAGTTCCCATTCCACTGAAGTGCGGAGTCGTATTTATATTAGAGACCAACCTACTTGAATTGTATAAATAAAAGATGAAATGCAAATATATTTAAACTTTAATATATAATAAATATTTAGGACATCTAACACACAACACCGTCTAGTCCCAAACTAGCCAAGCTTGTATTATGGATACTAGACAATGATATAGATATAAAAGTTGATAACAAATCTTTTATTTTTGCAAATACTGGTTATTTAATATACATAGAAAACATCCAAACTTCGAGGCAAATATTTGCAGATCACACAAAAGTTTGGTCCGACCCAGGATTCGAACCCGAGACCTCATGGATAGTAGTTGCGTAATCTTCGTAGAGACCGGGCAGAAACAAATATCTTTCGACTAACCTCTTGTATCTGTGAGCCCCAAGATAAGGTATTATCCCTAAATTTTTGACAATAGTACTGATCTCAATTTGAATGATTTGAATTGAATTTGAGGTAGTTGTGTCCAGTTAATTCTCGATACCATTCTGGAACTGCCAATAACACATACCTGTGTCTTAACAGGATTATTATTTTATATATACATATTTATTATTTTATAAATCATAAACACTAGTCATTTTTATAGAATCAAAGTCATATGAAAGTTACAAATTTGACACCAAATTAATGGATAGTGACCCCTGCGCACGCACAAGTGTGCGGGACGTGTGCTCGAATGCGCTTGCGCTCATCAATTACGTCGAACGAATTAATGTCATACCTCGTCCGCTAACAACCCTATTTGACACGGTTTTGTTTGATACAATTACACTGCCAAATTTTTCCTAACTACAGGGTTGTATAAAGGAAAGTTAGACTATTGGGAGTAAGTACTGGCATGCAAAATATTGTATGAAACAGGGAGTTAGTCAATAAGGGTTACTTTGTATTACTTAGAGCGATACAGGTTACATTATATTGCTCTATGCGAGATTTTATACTGTAGGAAATGGAATGAGTAGGTCATATGTAATTTATACTCTCGATTATCGGCACCTGATGGTACTTGTTACAATACATTGTTAAACCAAACTCATCATCATCATCATCAGCATCATTATCACAGTCCACTGCTGGACATACGCTTCTCCAATTTCACGCCACTTAGTTTGATCTATGGCTTCTCGCATCCAGCTCCTGCCCAACTAAACTACTATTTCAATTAAACCAAGTATATACTGATACATTTGTCCTTTACGTTTACATTTTGTGTTAAACTACAGATGTTCGTTGGTTTTAGTAAATATTTTTTTAGTGTTTTGAAAATAACAATCAATTTAGTCGTACCTGGTGTCCTAATTTATTCT
Organism: Hyphantria cunea; assembly: GCA_003709505.1. Lineage (NCBI taxonomy): Eukaryota > Metazoa > Arthropoda > Insecta > Lepidoptera > Erebidae > Hyphantria > Hyphantria cunea. The sequence continues at coordinate 86,331 of PKRV01001717.1, read as the reverse complement.
CTGTGTAGCACTTGTTGCAATAGATTTTATAATCAAACTCAGTGGTACTTGTTCCACTGTATTAATTAATATAGTGGTTATATGTAATACCAAAAGTATTCCACAGTATTAATTAATACAGTAGAAAAGTACAGGTGAGTTAGATTTTAAATCGTAGGTACACAATTGCAGGAGAATAACAGATTTTTTCGGCAAGAGAGAAGTAGGTTTAAGAGAAGTTTACTGAATTTATGATTCAGTGAACTTATCTTAAACATAAATAGAGGTAAATTAACTCCGACCATTAAAGAGCAGGAAATGAAATTGATTTTATTTCAGTTAAATATAATGTAATTTTGTATTTTTTGGTTTACAATTCATAGTATGTTTGAGTATGCTATAGCTACGAAGATATTATAAAATGTTTTTTTTTTATGAAGAGTCAAAATATCAGAAACTCAGAAAATAGCACGAGGTATTCATATCACTATAGAATTATAGCTTTTTAGACAGTTTTGTCTCGCTGTAGGAAAAATATCATAGTACATGTGCATACATAACTTAAATATACGTAAAATAGATATGCTATACACTTAGAAACCATATAAAGTTGCTTTTTGACTTTATTTAGTACCAGCCTTCGCCCGCGACTTCGATTGCATTTAATCAAAAGTATCCCATGTTACTTCTAATACGGAGGTATTAGAAGTAACAGAACATGTGTGCAAAGTTTCACAATGATCGGTTAAGTAGTTTTTGCGTGAAAACATAATAAACAAACTTTCATCTTTATAATACAAGTGTCGAAAAGCGATCTATACTTTTGACAAGAATAAAGATGTCGATATACTGAGCCGAAATTTAAAGCTCATAAGAACTATGCACATTTAAATGTTTTCAAACAATATAAAGGACATCAAAACTAAAGTCAACTGTTGTATGACAACAGTGGATAGTGATCCGCGATCAGACGGGAGCAGATGCCGCTAATCGGCTTACATGTCACAGCTTGAGGACATGAATCGAAGCACGCCGGAGTCATCTGTGACCGAAGGGTGATTGGGGAGATCTCTTTTATTCTGCACTCAACGGATTGGGATCAAGATTTAATACAACACTTTTTGTCTTATCTATCCAGTGTTACACATTGTGCTACGATTATGTAACGATGTATTTAAAAAGTCGTTGAAAATTTTAGAGACGTCTCGCCTCGTCTAAGCGGTCCGTTTTCTACTGGTAGCAATGTTGTGGGTACAAACACCAAGACGGACAACACACGTAAATCGTGGCTACGTATAAACCGGCAGTGGATCGGTTTCACCTCAGGAGTACAGGAAGCTGACGGCCAACCTTCAAGATTGAAGAGGCACCCGGAGAAGAAGAAGAATGCTCATGCACATATAGGCTAGGCTTAACCGAAGTGATACAATGGATTTAAGAAAGAAATTAGTTTTTACATAGGTTTCTCACGAAGAGACGTAACACATGTTCACGGGAGACACTACAAACATACATGAAACGGATACAAAAAACACCCAGACTCAGATCAATAATGACAGTATGTCCAGCATTGAATGCTATTGATGTCATATCCATAAAGCTATTCTTGCGTGAAGGTAACATACATGAACACATCGTCATAAGAAACTTTAATAAAGTTAAGTAAGATAAAAGATGTGCAACGATCTTAAACTGAATAAGAGAATATGTCTCAGAAATCAATTGAATAGCTTACGAATGATGCTTTTAGTACAGACGCGACCAATTTACTCAATACATTTTAAACAACTGTACGAGCTTACTTTGATATCTCATAAATGCTATTTCAATTGAATGTTACTTTCCAATAGTACCGTTGAATATACATGAGGCCGTCAGTTGTGTTCAAAACATTGTATAGCACTTTGGTTAAACTCAAAAAAGGCAAACGCTCATAAGACTATATGTTCGATACCGTAGCTTGTAACTGTTACTCCAACTTATTATAATATCGAATGACTGTAGCAAATCGTACAAGTATCATAACTGCACGTCTTTTATTCATCTATCGCGGTTACTTATTTTATCTTGCTGCAGTATTTTCACGTTTTATTTATAGTCAAGTGTATTTGGTCGCGACAGGAAGACGACGGCGCCTCGTTGCGTCTCCGAATGCTTTGAGACACTGCCTCTACAGAAAAAGTTGGATGCAACGCTCCTTCCTTATAAGGAACACTAAACGAAGTTAGGAAAAGCTGAAAAGAATTATTTCGCTCATAGAAAACAGCTAGAATAAAACTGGAATGTGTCTCTATATGATATAATTTATCCTCATTTTTTAAACTCACTTGTAGTGATTTATAAACGTGGGACAGCAACGCTCTGGCGATAATGAGTGGCACAACAGCTTTACAGAAAATCAATGATAGGTTTTTTTTTACAACTGACACACGACGCCATCTAGCCTTAAACTAAGCAGAGCTTACTATGCAGCAGTACTATGACAGCTAGAACTAGACTTGAAGAACATCATGATCATCATCAGCCCATTGCATGGGCCTGTCCAATGTCGCCACTTGGTTCGATTATCGGTTTCACGCATCCAGCGTTAGAATTACAGTTATAAATAATACTTTTATTGTAAATATTTCTTTTGAATGAAAATTTGCAAATCATATAAACATTCGGTCCGACCCGGAAATCGAACAGCACAACAGAACAGCAGTCGAATACACTACCGCTGTACCACCGAGACAATCTCTTGTCAGTCTTATTCGCTTGTTTCTCACCGAGTCTGTGAAATTACCTCGAACCTAACTTTCCTCTTTCCCCCTTTCCCAATTTGTTGGGGCGCAAAGAATGATAACACATTAGTGACTCTCTATTTGTATGCTGTGCATCCAGTGACGTGATCATTTACTTACTATCTGGAACCCATCTGCTCGTTTGACATCTCATATTATAAAAAAATTATCCAGGGACTAGCTTATACGTATGCAATATATACATAGGTACACGTATTTTGCCTGCACGGCTGGCGTAGTGGTTTAAGCGGACGTCATGACGCTTAAGCCACATATTTTTTTATATATATGAGCCTATCAAAGTGACTATTCTGTCTGAACGGAACCCACGAGTAGTGTTCACCATACTTATTGCAAATACAGACAATGCAATAATGCAGCACGGTGACCCACACTATAGCAGCCTATTGGGATGCTTCTGCGTCATTACACCTCCGGTCTTGCACACATTGCAAACACGACCGCATGAACCCTGTTATTTTAGGTTGGTCTTCTGTGAGAGAATCCTACCACCTCGGTCGAGTCAGCCCGTTCGTACCTAAATAAGCGTGATCTTACTGCCTTAAGTATATAACAATGTAAATATTTATAATTTTGTTAGAGGCGATAAATGAGTTTAAGGTATTACACTTCCTGCTTTGGTTTACAATTTATTGATTATATTCCTATATCGTGACACAAGCCAATATAACATTATTGAGGGATGACGCAAGATCCCCCAAATGATTTCAATGACAATTTTTAATAGGTACATTTATGCTATGAAGAGGATACACTGTAGTTCCAATGTTACGCAAATACTTTAGTTTAATTATAATTTTTATGGCTTCCGTGACTCACTTTGAGTTTTGATTGTAAGGTTTCTAATATTCATATAGTTGAAGAGAACTTGCTTAACATGTGTACACCAATTATATTAAATACTAAAATTAGGGCTAAGCTATCTATAAAAAAATGAAGTGTCGTATTCAACTCCCGGGACGGGGTCTGACAAACCATGGCGTCGATTCGGTTAGGACATGGAAAATCATTTATAATCGGGTCCTCATAGAGTAGGTCGTGTTTTTTGTGAAAATACCAAATACTTTTTTCTCCTGTGTCCTGAGTAGCTTGAGACCCGAAGGAATTATATACCCCTAAACATAATATTGTAGTGGCCATATTATATTTTCTCAGACCCTGTCGTATTTAAATTATTTTGTTATAAGGGAAGAGCTCTCAAAACTGACAATTTGGTAACACAAGTTTTAATCTAAATAAATTATTATTATAGGCAATACCATTAAATTAATGTTAAATAACATTTTACAAAGAAATTAATATACAGGCACCACTTGAAAGAATCTCTTTAAATGAAAAGCGTATAAAGACGTTGAATGGGCGGTTTATTTAATAAGTTATCGCTTTTACTATGCAAGGAGACAATTTCCATTTTATTAATCCTAAGAAGTTAATTTTATTGAAATTAATTAATGATATGCGTATTAAACGAGATCAAAATGAGGCTGGATTTATTCGTTTTTATTTTATTACGCAGTTTCACTAAAATCGATTATACATTTTTTTTGAAATGATAATAATATTCCTTTCGCTCTTGTGTTTCTTTGTCTTTTGCTCAAATTAAGTTGGGGTCGGTTCTTAGGGTTCCGTACCTTGAAAGGATAAAAGGTACCCTAATAGGATCACTCTGTTGTCCGTCTGTCTCTCTGTCAAGACCTTTTTTCTCAGGAACGCGTGGAGGTATCAACCTGAAATTCATATCAAATACTCAGGTCTACTTAAGCTAGCTCATCAAAATCAAAATCAAACTTCTAAGCCAACGCAATCAAAAGGTACAGCCGTTTATGCGGCAAATTTTCGACACTCGCACGGGAATCAAAACCCATAGGGTACTTCCCGTGAATTCGAAATCTTAAAATTTGGTATGAAGCACAAATAAATAAAAAAATTGCGAAAAGCATAAATTTTACTTGCATACCTATAAATTTGTAAGGAGCCCTAGCTGCGCAAGTCCGACTCGCACTTTGCCGGCTTTTTAAGACTACTGTACTATGGCTGACCTTAGATTTTTCAGGCGGACACACAGAATCAGAAACAAGTAAGTGATATCGAAGTTCTATTCAAATTGCTATACTTTTAAGGTTTCCAACTAACTGTGATGATTGTCAAACACGTGGCAGATGGGGCCGACAGTTTAACGTGTTTTTCGAAGCACACAGAGAAACTCAGTTGATTTGAAATAAACTCTCCCTCAGATATCCACGTGTTTGATGTGAAAAGTTATAATATTATTGCATATATAGGGTGTCTCAGTAAGATTGCACTTTTTAGGATGTAGTGTCTCAAAAGGAAAAACGGAACCCTTATAGGATCACTTTGTTATCTGTTTGTCAAGATTCTTTGTCATAGAAACGCGTGGAAGTATCAAGTTGAAATTATTATCAAATATTCAGGTCTACTATCCCTTGGAGCTGTAAAAAACAACGCAATCAAAAGATCCAGGCATTTATGCGGTAAATTTTGACACTCGCAAGGGAATCAAAACTCTAGGGTACTTCCCGTGAACTCAGAATCTTGAAATTAGGTAACTTGATCTTATTATTGAATTAATTAAAATTAAAACATGTATTTTTGAGAGAGTTGCGATTAAAAGAAGACATGTTTCGATTAAGTATGGAATGAAATATCCTCTAATATCCGCCACGACTTTGATGATAGGCTATTTATCTTTTCATTACTTCTTTTGTGGAGCATTAGTAGCGTACGCGACTGCTGTGCTTGAGGTCTCGGGTTCGATTCCTGGGTTGAACCAAATGTTTGTATGATATGCAAATATTAATTTCGGAGTTTGAATTTATGTATTTCCAAAGAAAAATGCATTAAAAAAAATAGCTTAGCTTGGGACTAGATGGCTTTGTGTGTAAGATGTCCGAAGTATTTATTTATTTATTAAATTTTCTACGACTATTTTAGGATGTGGCAGTATTTCACTGGTGACGCCTTAGATGTCTGATTTGAGCTCAGGATTTTTTTCTGGTTTATTCTCATACACCTGAGATTACACGAAATCTCACAGAAAAAAGATGCAATGTCTCTACTGAAAATTATTCAAAGTGAGCCAACGGTCTCCGTTAACGTTCCAAATTTTCCCACAATTGTAGCGAGTTGTTTTTTCGTAAAACGCTCCATTGTACACTTGCAAAATTTCAGAGTTGCCACATGCACAAAGTAAAAGTGACAGTAAAATTATTATATGCACTTTTATTGAGATTCCCTTTAATACATACAACGTCAACATAACTAACTCTTCTGTGTCTATGTTTGTATTGTTGCAATAAACAAACGTCAACCGCCAGGCTCTATGAGTTATAATTTTTCAACTTTGGTAGTCCATAATATACAGTAACTAGCTTTTCACCGCGGTTCCAACCGCTCGTTTGTCGGTTATCGCAGTAAAAAGTAACCTATGTCCTTCCTCAAGAATCAAAGTATCTCCATGCCAAACTTCATTGAAATCGGTTACATAATATCATCGTTTACATAAGATACACAACTCATTCGAGGGCCTCGGTAGAAGAAAAACAAAATACTCGCCAATCCGAATTTTGCGGATATATGTTGTGACTCGAATTTTTTTATATTATCATTCTTGTAAGGTTTAGATCGAGTCTACCCCCCCCCTGTGACGAAATTACTAATATAGATTTTAACACAAATTGTCAGTTAGTATACTCAAATACAAAATGTTCTTAAATCGGCCACGACCAAAATTGTTTGAAAGAGCGACAATGACTATAAATAACTTGTCATTTAATTAAACTGAAAACTTTGAAATTAAAATGTTATCAATTATAAACACAAAAAACCCGACAGCTTAAAAGTAATGCACTACAAATAGAAAAACAAGTATTATTACATAATTATGTATGTTTAATTAAATTAGTGAACTAAATATTTAAGGTACTGAAGGCAAATAGTAATATAACAAATAGCAAATTGTTACATACGGCCAAAGAAATACCTACCAAAATTACGTTTGTCATTGTCATGCGGCATCATAAATACTTATTTTGACCAATTTAAATATACACACATAATATATGTATATTGTAATGATGCTTGTGTTTGTCTGTTCAGTTCATTACTTTCAAGTAGTCAGTTTTTTAGTTTTCATAGTAATAATTTTATTTTATATTTTTTAAATTGATTTATGTATATTGTATCCTGAATCGGACCAAATGTTTGTATGATCTGCAAATATTTGTTTCGGAGTTTGGGTGTTTTCTATGTATTTTATGTATGTATTTACAAAAAAAAAGTATATAAGTGTTAATATCAGTTATCTTGTACCCATAGTACAAGCTCTGCTTAGTTTGGGACTAGATGGCGTTGTGTGTTAAAATGTCTGAACATATTTATTATTTATTTATTATATATAATTTGTATTGTCACAAAAGCGGTATTTACTGTAACTAAACGTTACTTTGCTAATTATTTTTGTAGCATGTCTACTATACAAGCATCGATGTAAACAATTGTTGCTTACGTAATATTAAATACTTATAGTTCCATTCATCCCTCGTCACCCCCGCGATCCCTCGAAATCGTGGGATTAAACCGTACTGTATGAAAATATCTTTAAAATATACGTAGCTTTGGAGTTCGGATAATCTGTATTCAAGCACACTATTTTACCCAGTCACCCAGAGGGAAGTCGAAACTCGAACTACATTTAAATTGTGGAAGGATTAGCAGTACGATGACAAAATCATTCCTTCCCCTGTGCCTGCTATCGCTTTTCCCACCAGACGCATAATACTGTAATAAATAATTCATATAGTAGGTAACAATGTTAAGCCATTAAAGAGCTCCTATTTAATTTGTGGGCCACAGCGCCCCAGTCGGCATTAATATACTGCATTGTTGCAAAAGCAAATAATGATGTCATTGGTTTCTATTTTATGGATTCTTTTCGCTCAAAACATTAACCTGCTTACAGGTATTTAGGATTCGAATTTTCTAAATAGAGAGTATGCCTAAGTAGGATTGACTGCCTCGGTGGCGCAGCGGTAGCGTATGCGACTGCTGTTCCTGAGGTCTCGGGTTCGATTCCCGGGTCGGATCAAATGTTTGTATGATCTGCAAATATTTGTTTCGGAGTTTGTGTGTTTTCTGTGTATGATATGTATGTATTTACAAAAAAAAGTATATAAGTCTTATATCAGTTGTCTAGTATCCACAATACAAGCTCTGCTTAGTTTGGGACTAGATGGCGTTGTGTGTTAGATGTCGGGAATATTTATTTATTTATTTACTTATTTCTACATATCTTCCTGATAACAGGTATGAGCAGGTAAATACCGAGCTAATAACTAATCGAAATCGGTAGCAAAACAAAGGTTATTTAATAATATATAGGCTTGCCTGAGAAAAAAGAATGAGGAATAAAAAAAGTAGTCATGAGAATTTTCATTACAGCAAGCCACCATGGACGTATAATTAATACTATTTCTCTCTCTAAGTCGATCTACACTGGATCTTAGACTGTTACGTCAAAAGGCGTTCTAAAATCAAATTAATGAAGAATTTAGTAATAAGAGGGTTGAGTATCTTTTCGTCTCCGATGTCTCGATTAATTCAATTATTATATTCAATTAATTTTTCCACTCGACATTGACGACATTACCTATTAATATTTTTTTCATTAGCTGACCTGATCTACGTTTCCCATTGGCCGTAGTGTAATATTAAAACAGCGTATACTAATATGCTAAGGTACCATATGAAAATGGTTATTGTGAAACTATGTCGCGAAATTTCTGTTAGAACTTTTAAACGGTAACAATTCTTTCAAAGACCGTTTTTGATGAAACTTCAACAGTTTACGCAGCGCACGCAATGAAAATTCTCTATAGGAATTATTTCTCCCCCGAATCGCAACATTTTTATTAAACGTTCGCTTCTTTTGGGTTGCATATGTTCAAGATGAGATAAATCTTTTTAGTCTCGCAAAATCTGTGACAATCACATCCACTTACAATTGGATATTTCAGCCGTAGAAGTCAGTATAATTACTAGCTTATTTGTTATATTTAGTCCTATTATTTTTCATAAACATATTGTAACAAAAAAAGTAGCGTTTCTTTTGTCCTTCACATATTGATGCATTTTTATATACACATAGAGAAATACACAATCGATGTGTGTTAATAATGCACCAAGCATTCTCTAACAAAAGACACCAGTTTTAGACAGTACTGTCTCGTCTAGATCTTTGTTTAGTATGTGAGTGGGTTGCATTACCATCTGTTACTTTAAATAGAAAACCATGGAAATTGCGTCTTTTCGCATCAAGAAGTATTGAATCAAACATTTTAACTAGATATATCTAAAACTAATTTCATATTATAGCCAATATTTATTCTTAACAATATCAACTCAAAGTTGCCATTGTAATCCATTAAATACGGCACAGGCTAATGAATAGGCAACCTTATTCAATATACCGAAACGATGTCATGGGATTTTCGACTTTAATCTTCAATATTACGGGTCTATTAAAAATAATTTTATTAAAATTGTCGTTCGGTGAAACTCCAACTCTATGTGTTGGTGTCAAGGTTGCTATTTAGACGGTGTGTGATAACAGCGGGAGTTGCTATGATAACGGGATCCCGCAGATAATTGTCAATGGACATCTCGAGCGTAGTATTATATTTTGTGAGGTTCCTGAAAATGTGGTACCTTTCTATTTATGATCGATAATAACAGCAGTTTGTATCTATTAAATAACTTAATAAAAAATAGTTTGATATAAAATTATTTATTTTGTTATGAAATCAAGAATCTGTAATGGCATTTAGGGTAATCATTTATTTAATGATATGGATCTATATCATAGGCTCGGGAGCCTTTGTAGTAAGAATCAAACTGAGTACGTTGTGCTAGAACAAAATAATATTAGTAATTATTATCTAAATAAAGTATCTCTATAGTGACTTGACACATCCAAAATTAGGTAAATCCTGTACTATCTATACTACTGACAAACGCACAGTTAAGTTTCACATACATTTCAATTGTTGTCCAATCCTCAATCCAAACTCTTGCTATTGGAGTCGAGTTAAAATTTTCCTTAAGTATGACAGGAATAATATATTACATTTTAAAATACAACTTATACAGTCAAATAGCTGTTCACCCTATATTGAAATACACTAAATGCCGCGTGTTGCCAACGGCAGTGCCTGGCCTCGTGTGCACGCGTCCTTAAGCCGTAGCGAGCGCCGTCCGCCACTAAACGTCAAACGGTGCGATTGATGTCGACTGGTGTACACCCGCCCTTGTTTGCCCGCGTTTTATTGCCCGTGGGATGTCGTTCATTGTTGCTCACAATAAATACTGTGTCAATTGACGTCCGATGGGAACGCATTTTCACTGTGATTTTAGTATTTGGCAAACACTAACTAAATGGAATTGAAAACATCTAAGATTGTTTATGTGAATTGATTTCGCCTTTATCGCGTACAACATCACTTATATTTTATCTAAAACAGCATCAGCATGTTATTGATTTTATTAAATACTAAAGTGACAAAAACTACACTGAGGCTTGGTGATAAATCAGACGGTTAACCCCCGTAGCAAAAATTCGTTCAGTTTTGATATACTTAAAATTTATTTACTTAAAATTTAAAAATTGAATAATCGTATCTTCTGATTAACTAACGCGTATATCACATGGATTTGGATATTGCCGACAAAATAATGTATTGCTCATTGTTTATAACTATTTATTTTTAAAACTTAAAAATCGTATATATCGATTACTCAAGTAATCATGTATATTGCATGGATTTAGATGCTATATATAGATGATAGAAGTTCGTTGTGCTATGACCGTCCGTCACCGTGTGGTCTCCATGCTGCATCGTCTGCATTCACATTAAGTATGGTGACCACTACTCATGGATTCTGCTCACGTTTTCCATCAGGCAGAGTAGAATCACACTTAAAAGAATACTATGATTAGAGTGTAGGTGTGTCTATCTCTTTAGCATGCTTTATAATCTAAGCTAACACTTCCCCAAGCCGACTGGTCCTCGTGGGGGAAAATGACCATGACCCTCTAAAGATTAAAAATAGTGACGACAGACACAAAGAAAAGAAAACAAATGGTATTTATATAGCAACTATTAACTGTCGATCCTTTAGAACCCCCGAAAATATGATAAGAGAAAGGAAGAAAAAATGGACAAGACTAATAACAGAATGGTACCCACTAGACTGCAAAAGAAACAGAGGAAGACAAGCTAAGAGATGGGAAGATGATATCAGGAAAATTGCGGGTCCAACATGGACTCGAATGACAAGGGATAGATGTGAATAGCGATCTGTAGAGGAGGCCTTTGTCGGAAGACAAGTTGAGGAGGAACTACCGTTTGCCAAATTAATAATAATAATAAATAGTAAATTTTGATAATAGTAATAAGTTTTTAGGCATACATACAAAACTTTTGTTATTTAAGAATAAGATCAACCATAAAGGCTTTCTATTTTTATTTATTTTATTTTTTTATTATAATCTAAGCAGCTTGAATAATTTGGCTTGAGAAATAAAAATTATCTAAAATTTAACGCAGCTGTTTGAATATATCATAAGTAGCTTCTTATGCACGTTTTTATACAATGGAGTTTTTTAGAAGTAAAATAGTTATCATTTTTTTAGTTTTTTTAGCGGCTTTGTGTTTTTGTAATGGGTAAAAATGTTGAACTCACGTCGAAAAAGATCGAACCATTCCAAAATATAAAAAATGCACAATGTTAATATTCAAGTTATCACTTCTGCCTATACTCCCGGAGTGCAACCTGTTTTATTTTTAATATTTCGTTTCTGTAGTGTCTAAATCATAGCACTATCTATACATATTTAAGAGTGCAAGTCTCGCAATCGCTCGGCATGTCCTTGATGTTACAAAGGTAAAACTAGTGGCCGTTCAGAGACTAAAATCGATGAAGACTAATTGAATTCCTGGTGCAAGTAGCCGGTTGGTGTAAAGTAACTAATTAGAATTCTATAGAAGTTTGCATCTACCTACTCTACTGCATGAAAAGTTATTTAATTTTGCACGAAAAGATGTAGTAGCAAATTATCTATCTGAGATAAGATTTTAAGTGTTTCATCGGCTGACAAACGGTAATTTTCATAGTGTCTAAATGTATTTGACTGCCTCTGTGGCACAGTGGTTGCGAATGCGACTGCTGTGCAAGAGGTCTCGGGTTCTATTCCTGAGTTGGGCCAAATGTTTGTGTGATCTGCAAATATTTGTTTCGTTTGGGTGTTTATATGTATAATATATATGTATTTACAAAAACAAGCTCTGCTTAGTTTAGGACTAGATGGCGTTGTGTGTTAAAATGTCTGAAAATATTTATTTATTTATTTATTTATAAACCCATGTTTTCAAACAATGAAGTTTTTACTCTAACCTCGCCCATAGCTCATAAATTTAGGCAGTACTATTGATGACATTCAAATTAATATAGTTACGCAAATTTTACTATCAGTACATCGGCCATCAAAATCTGATTGTCACCATTTTAACGCTGTAGTCAAATGTGAGTTCTTTCCCTCTCCTCTACCTATTCTCGTACGATTTTTATTTTACCGTACGCGCGCGTCTTGTTGCTTTCAAATTGGATATCGTTTACTGTTTCATCGGTTTCAAATTTATTTTTGTTGAACCCTCTATTATTTACTCCTTTTAACATTAGCTATCTGCCAGTGAAAGACCCTTCAAAATCGGTCAAGTTCAAAAATAGCCGTAACAAACAGACAGACTACAAGACAAGCTAAAAAAATGATTTTTTGTACCGTATATGTTTCGTCAATGTCTGATATCGTATTCGTCAATGTTTTTAAACTGAACTTGATTATCTGATATTGACACCTGTGGTAAGTATGCGACGGTGGATCGAAATGTACCCCTAATGACATTTTCGCACATTCCGTGATGGGTCTTTTTCAACCTACCAGCAGTAAAGTGGATTCAAATTATATAACTATAAAGGTATACTGATAGAATAACCTAGAACTCAACTTCCTTAGTTTGGATTCGCCCTGGGATCTACCAAACCAGAAATGAGAAATAAACCAGGAAAATGGCGGACCGATATTGTCCCAAACCGTGCTAGAAAGTATTTTTAGTAATGATGGGACACAGAAAAATCAGGGAATAACGAAAATAAAACAGAATTGTAGAAACACATAAAAAATGGGTCTTATTTATTTATGACTGCTTGTAAAACATTCAACACAAAGGTTCAGGTTGCATTGTATTTTTTTTATGTTTGGGCCCATCAAAGTCTCTACTTTGCCTAATGGAAAGCATAAGCAGAATCCAGGAGTGGTGGTCACCATACTCATTGAAAATGCAGACAATGCAACAATGTAGCTTGGTGACCTACACCATGGCGGATTAGTAATGCTTTTCCATCATTGGGCCTCCGGTCTCACACTCATTAACGCAACACGACATCACGAATTTTGTCATTGTACGACATCTTTTGTGCGAGGGTAGTACCGCCCCAATCAAGCCGGCCCTTTCATACTGAAATCAGCGTTTTATTTTTTCATCGGTGCAATTGAATTTTACTGGGCTTACCAATAATTTCTGCAATTTTTTGTGAAAAGGATTTTTCTTTTTAGTTTTAGTAGAAAATATTTCTTTGCTGCTGTCACTGATGTTATCACTATTAATATCTGCTGGGTGAATTACTCTATTTTCCAATATTTGGATTTTTCGTTTTTGTTTCGTTTATCGAGCAAATGCTACGTCGTCAGCTAGACAGCAAATGGCGAGGCGTGTGCTCTGTGCTGCATCGGGTCGCCGGCTGCCCGTCGGGACGGTGGGCTGAAATTAGATCCAATGCCGCTGTGAGCGGATGTATTTCACCGTAAGTGCGTGGTGGACTAAAACCTGCCCACCGTGATGTTTTGATGGAAGATACTTACACTTTTAACTACAAGCTGAAATATATATTTGTCTTCATCGAACTCTTACAAACATGTGTAATAATCGTTCCGTAGCAGCTGAAGTACCGCAATAGGCCGAAATAGGGCCGGATACGCAGTGAAGATTTTAATGAAGGTCTTTTTGTTAACATCATCAAACAGCAACTTAATTTATTGCGAATATAGGCAATGAGTGATATTTTTGTCACGCTATGGGTCTAGAACACCATAATTTGCTTTCCAGTGTGCAATAATAAATTTGTCAAAATTAACTTATTATAAATATTGAATTATTTCATTATCAAGCCATTACATAATTAAATTGGTACTAATAATTACATTATTACAGATCAAACAGATCATCAAACCAGATAATCAGAATACGCTACGCCAAGTACGAAACTACGTGACTACTATCAAGCTACACTTTTATATACAGTTTCGAATAAATAAAACTGAATCACATACCAGTTGTGTATTTTTGAGTTTTTCGCTTCGGGCGTACGTGAAAGCTAACTGTTAATAAAGGATAAAAGAAAGACGCCAAATCGAGGGTAACGTTTCATTACGAGAAACGTTTTGAAGTGAAAACTTCTTTAGGTGCGTTGAGTACTTTTAGGTGAACAAAATCAATTTTTGGTAGGGGAATATCTTATGAGTTCTCGTCACCGTCACCTCGTAACCGACATGCTGACGTCACAAAATTTCTTAAGCCGCGTTGAGCGCTTTTCGGTAGAAGAAAATTCTTTGAGTTCACGTCACAATTACCTCGTCACCGACATGCTGACGTCACAAAACTTCTTTGGCCACGTTGAACACTTTTTATACGGGAAATCTTAAGAGTTCGCTAATGTTTGATGTTGATAATTTTAATTTAAACATTACGAAATTTCTAATTTTGCACATTAATGTCATGAATAGCATTCTAAGTAATAAGTTTATACTTCTATCGGCAGTCCTTAGGTCTGCCAATTTTTTTTTTATTTTTTTGATCAAAAGCAATTTTTATTTAGTTTTCAATCTAGTAATGAGTCAAAATTAATTTCATTGGATTTGTTTTTTATTGATTGGTATTATGAGAAAGCACGCATTAACTGTATAGTTTAACTTAACCACAAAGACACAATATTGAAGGAAAAAATATAATAGCACGCTTCATATTAATTTGTTTACAATGTTTACTTACACGATCACCATCGTTGAACAACTGCTCCGCCTGATTTAAAAATTGCATTCAAATCCGTGCAGTAGCTTTTGAGTTTATCGCAAACAGACATGCAGACAGACGCGGCGGAGGACTTTGTTTTATAATATTTTACTTAGTCACCACAAGGTAACCGAACTTAGATTAAAGTTATTATATTAGTATAGTATTATATTAGTAGTATTTATTATAGTAAATTTTCTAAAAATGAAGCCTAGTTAGATCGATTTATCACCCCCGAAACCCTCTGCATACTAAATTTCATGAGATTCATTTGAGTTGTTTCCGAGACAAAAATGCTCATTTAAAGTTATTATTGGATACAGAAGATATAATATTCTAAGACTTTATACTGAAGCAATGATTTCTAAAGTTCAAATTATAAAACTATCAATGTTAACTACATATGGAGTTGTGTAATATTAATTATATATAAATATATAATTAATATACGCGGTTAGTAAAACTCCTGACCATAAATTAATATTTTCTTTGGCCGAAACAATCAGATAGATAAAGGCACCTGTACAAACAAGTGGAGTTTACCTTGTATATCAGCCCTAAGCAAATACTCATTCAGATTCGGTACGGGGCGTAGATAACGATACTATTACAGATATTGATCACTTGTATTTTTTTCCATGATAATGGCAATGGTGGATATGGATTGTGCCTATCTTGACTGTTACTTGCACTTGTTATAGAAGTGGTGTTGTGAACTTATAACACGGACTTTGACAGCACGATTGGCCTGGTGGTTTGCGCGATCTCGGCGTTGCTTTCTACTGCGCTGAGTGTTGTGGGTTCAAATCGCACATGGGTCCACTCTTTATGTAAACCACAAATTGTGGTTCTAAGTCTTTGCAAAGGCCCCCGTGACACAGAAGACTTATTTTTAATGCGGGAGTTGTCTTTAAAAAGAAAGAAAAACAATCTGGGCTAAAGTGATTCCGTTGGCTCCCCTCTTTACTCTCGCATTAAGACAACCTGTGTCGCGTGGGTTTGGAACAACTACCAAAATAAACAAAAGGAACTCCCAGACTCAGAACAACAATATTGTTGATCACACAGTGTTGTCCTATGTGAGGACCCAACCTGCAACAACACTAAGTGTTGCGTGTGTGTGAGCCAGTACCCAAGCAAGCATCATGGGTAAGCCACGCTTTGGCATGCATGGGCCGTCTCAACGGGAGAGATACCACGGCCTCACAGAAAACCAGTGTGAAACAGCGCTTGTGCTATGTTTCACCGAGTGAGTGAGAATATCAAACCCCCATTCCCCTCCCTATTCCCCATGGACCGGCAACGCATTA
This sequence comes from Hyphantria cunea, assembly GCA_003709505.1. Classification (NCBI taxonomy): domain Eukaryota; kingdom Metazoa; phylum Arthropoda; class Insecta; order Lepidoptera; family Erebidae; genus Hyphantria; species Hyphantria cunea. Next base: position 70,038 of record PKRV01001717.1, on the reverse strand, counting down.
GTAACGCCTCTGGTTTTGGGGGTGTCCATGGACGGCGGTAACCGCTAACCATCAAATGAAACATCTGGTCGTTTGTCCACTATTAACCATTAAAAAAAGCACTTGTAAGTGCCGAGTTGTGGTATCAGCCGTTTGCCAGAACCAAACTGAAGCAATTTTCTGCAACCTACAACAACACCAAAATCTACAACAGAATTTGCGGAGAAATAGATGTGTTTGGCAACAAACTTCCCACTAACAAAAAATCTGTTTCTACATTATTTAAGCCATTAGTTTCTTTCAACTTCAAATGTTGTGCATTGAAAAGAATGTTTACTTTACTGTTTCCTAAGATAAGTTGACAACACATGCATAAGATTTAATGTAACAGCAACTGGCTGTCCAAATAAATAAATAGCTCTAAATTTTGAGAAAATTTTAAACATTTGCCGTAGTCCACCTTTACGCTAAGAAAAATGCAAAGTACCATACTTTGTGGATACTTACTGAAATAATCATCACTTTGTGAAATACCTAATAACCAATAGGGTAATTGACTGTATCGTAAACAAATACTGATATCTCCTTCATTAAAACGAATATAACAAAACATAATTATTACAGCTTTTCAATTCTATTACTAATTTGAGTGATCGTTTTGACAGGTGATAAAAAGTAACTGATTTGACTACGGTTTCAACTACCCTATTAGCAAGGTTGATATAATAAGCAATAAGCAAGGAAAAATGTTTGCGATATGACGTCAGTTTTGATTTGTTGGAATGTAAAATTGGTTTGAGATTTCTCTTATAGCTTAATTATAAAATACTTCATAATTTTGTTTTAGAAAACTGGGATGCCTACCTTTATCCCGGTTTCGTTCAGCTTCGATGAGTGCGCACTATTTATAGAGAAATGTTTAGCTTTTCACACGGTTCATTAACTTTGATAGGATGATAGTTTTAAGGGTAGGGTAATGCGCCTCCTCCTTTGGTAATACTACAGTATGTGCCTCTTAGCTTTTAAGGTGTATGTTCTAGGTTGTCCAAATAAAATAAAATAAATTAAACTACATCATCATCATCATCATAATACATCATCTTCCTAGTCTTTATTATTCCCAAGATTTGGGGTCGCCTTGGTAGGCGACTAGAACTAGTGTTCCACCAGTTTTACCTGAATATCAGTTATACACAGAGCGACTGGCATCGGACTTCCGCAACCCTGAAGGTTAACTGAATTCGAAGGTTGAACTAGTTGTAAGTATATTTCTCTGACCGCCCAGAATAAGGCGCGCCTCTGGCGCCCTCAGAGGGTATTGGCGGTTGGAGCCATACGCGGATACCGCACGGTGTCGACCGAGGCGGTGTGCGCCTTGACCGGAACACCCCCCTGGGATTTGGAGGTGGAAGTGCTAGCCGAAGTTTATCGACGGGTGGCTGAATTCCGGGCGGAGGGGGGCATGCGCCCTCCGCCCGAAGGTACACGAGTAGCGTGAAGCCGCCCGTCGAGCCCCTATGGTTCGGTGGTCGTCGCGGCTGGAGGCTCCACGGGCTGGCTTCGCCACCGTGGAGGTGCTCCAGCCCGTCATCCTCGAGTGGGCAGGGCGGCAGCACGGGACCCTTTCCTTCCGATTGACGCAGGTGCTTTCCGGGCACGGTTGCTTCGGGAAGTACCTGCACTCGGTCGCCAGGAGGGAATTGAGTCCCGCCTGCCACCACTGCGACTGGAGTGAGGACTCGGTCCAGCACACGCTGGCGGTGTGCCCCGCTTGGGCCCCGCAGGGTCGGGCCCTCACTGCAGTCATCGGAGATCTCTCGCTGCCGGCCGTCGTACGCTCCATGGCCGGCGGCGAGAGCAGTTTTACCGCGATCGCGACCTTATGCGAGGAAGTCATCTCGCAGAAGGAGGCGGCGGAGAAGGCCCGGGAGGACGATCTCCACACGGACCCGATCCGCCGCCGGCGAACCGGGCGGCGGAGGCGCGCCTATCAGCGCCTCATGCCGCCCTGAGTATGGCCGCGGATGGGTGGGACGGGTTTTCCCCCCCATCCGCTTTACAGGCCACCCGCGAGGGGGTCGACGTTACGCGTGTGCCGTAAGTCGCCCACATGGAGAGGTCTTAACATCTAGAGACGGTGCCCGCTTCAGTGCGGGAAGGCACTGGGAGGGGTCCGGATGGCGTAAGAAAGCGGTTCCCGGATCCCTCCCGTCTCAAGCGCAGAGTGGCACACCGTGGTGGCTTAGTGGGTAGTCTAGCGAGTCAGTCAGGAGTCCCACACAAAGCGAACCCCCTGTCCCCGCAAAGTGCGTAAAGGCATTCCACCATGTAAAAAAAAAACAAAAAAAAAAGTTGTAAGTATATTTGAGGGCACTGACTTCCCAGTAACGATTGCCATAGTTGTTTCATGACAACCGGGATTGACGGCTTAAAATAAAATAAGATACATATCAGTAAAACTTTGAATTAATTGAAAACAAATATCTCGTCATATAGCCGCTATGTGGACTGTAAACTCAGTAATCATTGCTCTAAATGCTGATCCACTCAACATTAATTGAATCATGAAAAAACCTACACACACACATATATAGGCACAGAATAATATTATCGTTGTACAATTCCGTTTACAGTTGTAGAATACACAACTTTTAATAAATCATATTTTTACAGAAAAACTTTGGCAACGAATTCAAATGTGATAAATTAATTTAAATTTCAAGTTCTGACAACCTTCTAGCCCATTTTTCATTTACCTAGGTTCTAAAGTAGCACCTGTGAAGAACAGAACCACTTACCAGCAATTACAGCTTTCAGTTAAGTCTCCACTAGTAATAAATTTTCTTATTGGTTTTCATTTTGCTTTTTAAAATGTACTTTTAGCCAGACTAATATTCAGCCAGTATTTTTTCCAAATTATTTCATGCTGTTAATAATTATTTTTAACTCACTTTTCCAAAGTTATTCGTATCGTGGATAATACTATTGGTGGCATAGTTTTGCCATAACAACCGGTCCAACGCTATCTGCATCCAACAGCTTCCCGCGATGTTCACTAGGTCGTCGGCTATTTAGTGGAAAGTAACGCTCCATCTTGCCCTTTATGTCAAACAGTGAGAGGCTTTGACTGAGAAAAAGAAGAAGAAGAAAGTATCATATGATAATATATTTTATCTTTTAATTTCAGAAATTCATTAAATTCACCGGTCATAAAAATTCATCTTACTTCATAGTATCTACTACATGGGGAAGAACTCAATAAGCCACCCTGCCAAAAAGTGTTAATATTCAACTTTTCGACTGATTAACCCCTATGAAAGTGTTTTAGATCGCATCGCTATCACAATGAGACAAGTGCCAATATAGATGATATCTATGCGCGAGCGAGTTCCCACGCGTGCCGGGAGCGTGCGCACATGTCCACTCATGCGCCCTTTTACCTGTAGGGATTATTTAGGGAAAAGAGCGGACTTATCCGTGTAGGTGAAAATATGACTTGTATTTCGTGAATTATATGAGAAAGATTTCATAAAAAAAAACTGAAATGTTAAATGTTTTACAATTAATGTTTGGATCAAAAATTTTTGAAAGTGCCTGCGGCGCCAATATTGGCCGCCAGTAGTTTGCCAATGTGAGACATAATATAATAATAATAATAAGACCACCACCTCAGGTTGAACGGTTGGATCAAGGGTCTGATGCAGAAGGCAGTCCTTCTTGACACGGCTCGTATTGTCAGGAGGTTCCTTTCTTTGGAGCCCTAACCACCGGTTTCTTGGTCCCTGTACCCGAAGTAGGTGGTCTACTATTTTTTATATTTTTAAAAATATATATGTTTTTTTATGTATTTAAAAATGTAATTAATATGTATATACAAGTTATAAAGAGAAGAATAATAATAATAAACTCCATTTGGCCTAAGCCCGTGGTTATCATTAAAATACTGAAATTCAGATTTCGAGAAAAATAAACGCACAAATAATAATAATCTTTATGTCTCAAATTTTTACAATTACAGGTTGCTTTATAATTAGATACAAGTAAAAGTATTGCACTTTAGATACTGATACTGTCTCCCAAACTAAGCAGATACTTGTGTTTTGGGTGGCAGTATATGACATAGGTGTCTAGATTGGCTCGAACGGGGTAATATAACGAACTGTCAGAAATCCGTTTACAAAATACTTTCACACTGGCTGATAATGCATTTGTGATTCTTGCCTCGTTTGATTATTTCCCTATAGCAAAAAAAGTAAGATATCGACAGAAGTTGATATTTCAAATCATATGTGACTTGTGTAAGGCTCTTTCTTATATTTTTTAACATAGCAATATTTATACCAAATTTTGTTTATCTCTCTGTTTAATTGCCTATTTTCTATGGCAAATTTTTGGAAAGAAAATATTTTTTGATTTGTTGGTGAAATTATTTGATGAAGACTTTGAGCATTTATGGATCAATACTCTTTTTGGTCACGAGGAATATAATTACGTCGAATCTGTAAGGAACAAAATAATAACAAAAAAAATTATATCGCAGTGCTTTTCTCGAACCAATAATATAAGGTTAGTAAATAGAAGTTACTTAGAGTTAAACATAGTTGAAATCAATAAAATTTTATTTTAACGAAACATTGAAAGTCGCTTCTTTGTTAGAACGGTAGAAAGGACAGTTTGTATGCATTGGGATTCTTTTTGTCGTTTTGTTCGGGATATGATGTTCATTAAAGAAATTCTGTTAACAATTAACAAGTTAAAGAAGGATGAACAAGTTTACTGTTTATTTATACGACCTTAAGAACATTCTTAGGTTTCAAATAAATTATTAAACCTGAATTCATTCAATTTTACAAAATACAGCCTAAATAGATAGGGATATACAGCTTTCCTCAATATCAATTCATTGTTTTTATACCTTGGAATCAACATTAAATATAAATGACTAGCTGAGCCCCGCGATGTTACCCGCACAACAACAATCTAGGTTAACGCAGCGGCGCACAGTAAAAAAACCTATGTAAAAAATTAATCTATGTCCGTATCCTGGTTCTAAACTATATCCTACCAATTTTCAGCCAAATCGGTTCAGCTGGTCTTTAGATAAAAATAGTGTGACTAATACGACTTTCTTTTATATAAATAGATTTAATAGTAGCCAGGTATGACGTCAGCCTATGGTATTTCAAACAACATGCAATGAATTGTTTAATAAAAAAAATACTATCTACCTATCGATATGGCCGACAGTTAGGTTAAACACTCTTTCGAATTATTATGCCATGCAGGGTCGTATCTGTAAAAATTATCTTTGGCTATTGTCGTATCATTTGTACTGCAAAATATCACAATGGTATTTGGTATGGGAACTAGTAAGCACTTGTGACGATCATAATCTCTACTTGTATTTGACCGATACACCCTTCGGTATAGTATCATATTGGTGTTGTACATTTAATATTGCTAAAGTTATGAGTAACATTTTAATATTTTTGATTAGTTATAGGGCTCATGAAACCTATAAGTATCATTTAGTAAACAAGTGGTAATTTCTATTCTTCGCTTTGTAAGATATTTCTTATTAATTTAAGAAATGTTTGTAAATTAATTTGAAAATGGGAATGCTTGTCTTGTCATAGAAGAGCCAATACTAGAGCATAATCAGGCTAGCAAGACTAAAGTAATATCATGGCTTCACTGAAAATCTTTGTTAAGCTTTTTTCCTAGCTTTTTACCAAGTGTGAGTGAGTGAGAAAGCAAATCCTCTCCACTATCCCATGATTTTGGGCAGAGGGACTCATAGGGCAGTTAACCAGTTGTGTCTCTAAAGGTAGGCGGCGGTGATCACTTAAAATCAGATGATCCATCTACTCCTTTACTAGTAGTTCTCTACTACGCTGATTGTTTTGAATTCAAATCCCACTTTTGACAATACTTTGTGTGAGCCACAAATTGTTTTCCTGAGTCTGGGTGTTCCTTGTATGCGTTTCTTGTATGTTTGTAAAGTGCCCGAGACATAGGATAATATATATTCTAATGCAGGGGATGTCTTAAAAAAAGGAATAAAAGCTAATATTAAAATTTATGTCCACCGTTTATATATTCTGTCAATAACCCTTACATATTAGGCTGTGTTCACAATGGTCAATCGCATCAATTAAAATAGAAGTAATGAGATACTATAGTCCATTTAATCTAAGCAGTACTATCATCATCTGCATACCATAATCTGACAGATTGCAAAATAGGGAGGGGACAAAGAAATCGATTACAATGTCCGATGCTCAATATTAAATTAATATTAAATATAATAAATAATTAATTAATATTAAATTAAATCAATATTAATATTACATTATATTTACAAATTTATTAGTTTTAAATTTTTTCCAAAATAAAGCGAATCTCATAAAAACTTTTGTGGTTAATACGAATACTTTTACTAAAAGAAAAAACTTATTTTATTATGCCTTTTCGTTGGCGGTTTGATGTCAGTCGAAATTTATGTTATAAGAAATACTAAAAAAAATCTGGATTGAAAAGAACTGGTTATATAAGTTCGTTTATTCGTACATTTTAGCAAATATTTATAAGTATAAAAGTGGATTTGAAAAGTTAACACACTATATGATTTTTAAAAACGTTTGTTTTTTTACTTTGTATTGTAGATTTACATTTAAATTTAGATATAAAGTACATACATCTCGTGATAAAAATATAATAGCTGCATAATTCCATGGTCTTACGAAAGTTAATTCGTGTTAAAAAGTATAAAACTTCAAACGGTAACATTTAGATGGACTATAGTTTTTCGATTTTTACGCCAAAATAAATATGGTTACTTAATTACGCAATTCAAATAAAAACACGTAAAAGAATTTCAAGAGAGTTTCTTGAGAATTTTCTCAATGAAACAAGTGAATAAGCCAGATAGCCGGAATAACCTTTTCCTTCCTCCCGCCGCCATAGTGTAGGTCACCTTGCTGTTGTTCTTATTTGCTTTGAGAATGGTGACCACCACTCTTGGATTCTGCTTATACTTTCCATCAAGCAGGGCAGAGTCATTTTGGCAGCTAATACATAAATAAAACTAGTTTTATTACACCCTTTTTTTGATAACTATGTTCATTTTCTACCATGATTCTGTTTGAAGATTACAAGCTGTGTAAAATTCTTAAGCCTTAAGTGGTTTTACGAATGATCTGTCCGGAAAAAATGATATATACAACAAACTTACGTTTGAATATCGGGGAAACAGCGTTGCTTCTTACGGCATTCACCATGTCAGGCAAAATGGAAGAACTTATGAAAGTTTTTTTGGGTTAAAACAATCGTCACACTACTTTTTATTCAGTTTGCTTTCAAGTTCCGTTTTGTATTTTTGTTTGTTAGAACAGGCGCTCTTATATAATATATTAACATGCTGAATCAGCAGATTCGACATGTATAGTTTAGTATTTTCAGTGTGCGTTTAGCATAATTTTAATGACTTTTTGTTTAAATGCGTAAAATATGGCAATAGACATATCAACTATATTATTGGTTTTTTGGCCGCAGGTCATGGGTTTTGTTCCTGTACAGGACAAATATTATATGATGAGCAAGATCATTTGATCTATATCTAGGTATAGGTAATTTACCTGTGACATGTATGTACTTAAAATATATATATATACATATATAAGTACCAGTTAACCCACGAAACTTCATCTACGTCTATTATCAATCATGAGCACGCCAGCAAAATACATATTAAAGAATTTGAAAATCGGTAGGATAGCTTTGGATATCATCGTGGGCTACAACGTGACACGAGAATTATACATAACTGATGATCTTCAAGCTTACAGATTAAAGATACAGCGTAGTTAGAAATTAGACTGTTTCGTGTATAATGTACGAAATTATTATTAAGAGGCAAATATAATGATTCTAAAAACCTATTTCTAATGTTGAATATTCATAAGTTTTGAATTTAAAATGACATGCGCACAATTGACCTTTTACCAAATTGCTTGTCGTTTATGGTTATTGTTCCATTGTTATTGGTTCAGGCGTATTCTTTTAAAGCCAATAACATTCCTCGGTAAGGGGTTGGTTCTAAATATATCACCTACTTATGAGCAGTATACGGATAGATTTCGTTTTATTCTTACACGAAGGATGGACTTACGTTTTACCACTATGATGTAAGAATATGTCCTATAACTTATATAGTCCCCTGCTAGGCATAGGCCTTATGTGGGCTACTATACAACAAAGAATAGACTGATCGGTAGATGGTTCGTTTTAAGTTTTCCTTTTCATAGAAGTGCTGTTTATCCTGCAGGGTTTGGTTGCTTGGTTGGTTCTTACGGTACCTGCTAATGGATGCACAGGGAGGGTGATACTCTTCAGTTTGAAACCGTCACGACACGGAAAAACATGACCTATTATAGTGTACCCAAAAGGAGATACCAGTACTTAGAATGGATTTATTTCATTGTTAGATGTAAATGAGTGGACACCCAAAGCGTTCAAATCACGTTAGTGTTTCACAACGGTAATAAAATTCATTTGTCTTTGAAAACACTATACTAATGTACGTAATTACATTGCAAATCTGGGTTTCTCGAGATTATACATTGTACAAAAGGTACAGTCAGCATCATATTAATATGTGCTCTAAAAGTGCTCAAAATTACGTGAAGAACATCAGTTTAATTGTATGTTACATCCATGCTAGTTGATATCATTGAAAACCCTATTTGATAATATTCATGAACACTTTCTCTCAACACAATATTGACAACTGATAGTTTGTATATTTCGACCACTTTAAATGCGTACAACAATTTAAGTGCCGTGTTTGCCAACATAAAATTGAGTTGATGATCTTCTCATAATTTTAAGTATTTCGAGAGCACAATTCAATATGATGCTAACTGTACGTATAACATTCGATTCAAGTATGTATGTAACCATGCAGTGTAACAAAAGGAGAAATTGGTTTGTAGATTCACTGGTTTCGCTTCGCCGCGTCTGCATCAATTAGCCTTTGAATACAATTTGTAGTGTAGCTATATGGTTATTTTCACGTTAATTTTCCACTCATAGCAAACACAAAGCAGACTTAGATCATCCTTGGTTGCCAATATAGATTTTATAGTTAGAATATTTAACAGGACCATTACAAGAAGTGTATTATTGGTGGGCATAAATGTAAGTCAAAGCGTCTTTACAGCGGAAACTAAACATGACCTACGAATTCAACCGTATCTTAACTACGGTAACTTACTGGTTTGTAAATAAACGGGGTTAATACTGAATAGTAAGTTATTAAGGTACAAATATATAAAAATATCTGACGTCTATGTTAATTTGCAGAAATGTACTATTTATTATGTTATGTTTGCTTTCCTATGAAAGAATCTGTTCCTCAATCAACTTATCGCCATTGCCTGCTGAACGAAGGTCAACAATATGGCAGTAAACTATACTATACTTATCTTTGGTTTAGTTAACTGGTGAAAAAGGCTATATTCATAGTCTAAATTTACACACACACTCACACACATTTTTAGAAAAGTTGTGTTTGTTATGTGGTTACACAATATCTTTAAACTATCCAAGAATAGTGACAAAACTGTGGCGACTTCCAAATACAGCGGCTACAAAAACACATGACAACGCCATCTATCGAACATACACTGAACTACGGATTAACGTAGTGTACAAAGAAGCTACCAATCCTGCATCACGCAATAGAAGTTCTCGCGCTGTTTAATCATCAGAAAAAATATTCAAAATCTTGAGCTCAAAAATATATTTTAGAGTTATGCCACATTTTTAAGTAATTATATATATTTCTTAGTAAAAACTGTATACAATAATTTTAAAACCAATATCAGAGGAAACTTAATAAATGGTGAGTATCGTTGTTTGTTTTATGAATAGATTCAGAGCTAGACGAACTCTGGTAATAAGTTCCGAGTATGGCTATGAAAATTTGGGTGCAATAGTTTTTGTTTGCACAGTTAATATTTTTATTCTAAATAAAAATAGTAACTCATAGGAACCTCAAAAACCATATCAGGATAGGAACAGTTCTCTAAGATAGTGAGATGTTATCGATATTAATAATGAATCTGGTGGATTTTTAGATATTTTTAAATTATTTAGATATTTTGATCGCTACAAAAGATACGGAAATCAAAACAGGAATTATGTCCAAATAAATTCTTAAGGCCTATGTCAAGCAGTGAACTGCAACAGGCAAATGTCGATGATGATAAATCTCGTAAAAGATGAAATTTTGAGGCGATAAACATAAAAATAAAAAAAACTAATTTAAAAAAAGCCCTATATTTTAATCGATTTATATCAACCGCTAAAAAAGCTAATTGGTTAATACGATCACACAAATTAACCGGGCAAACGATGTTCTGCCATATTTTGGCTGTATATGAATAGGACTTGGAAAATACTTTAGGTTCATTCACAAACCTTCAAAATATACAAAAAAAAAGTGTTTTGACAACAAACATCATAAACAAGGTGAGTTATTAATACATCAGATTATACCTCGACTTGTTTAGGGGCCCCATTAATATTGGTGCCAGAAACGGTGCCTCACCATTCGATTACCCCTCGGTTGCTGGAGCAACAGACGCTTAAAGAGCGTCTGTTGCTCCAGCAACTACTTACATTACTTGAGAGCTAAGTAACACGAGCTAATGCTGACAGGCAGGTGTATCCTCCTTATATTACAGGTACACCCCACGATACGACAGAGGAACTTAATAAAAAAGACAGTACAAATATTCTTTATTAGTGCGAAGCCGAAGCTTTATTTTAGTTTGAAAATTTTATAATCGGTGATAGAAATTAAAAAATTTTTCACGGCATAGCCAAGGAAAGTTGATATTTTTTGCAGTCCATGTATTTTTGTATTTTCCACAGTAGCGTCTCATCTACAGAACTGATTTTAATTAAGCAGGTTTCAGTAGATTTCTAAAATAGTTCGGGTGACAACAACTGAGTGCAACTAGGCTATGAGCGCCGAAATGAATTATTTAACACTAGTTAACTGTGAGCCCCAGGTACCACTGCGGTCGAGCACGTCGTGGCTCTTTCAAATTTTTCTCTTATCTCATCTTAGTCAGTTTTTGCTGCACTCATTCCATCAACGTCATTAATGCTAATTCTATTGTTGAGTCACATAACTAAACTAAAAAAAATTTCTCTTATTTTAGTGATTACCAAAATGGTATTTTTATATATACATATTAAGATGACCTCTGTTTTTAGTTTGATATATTTAATTTTATTCAATCTGTGTTTAGAATGTTCGATAGGACAAAACATATATTTCAGTAATTTTAGTTTATTTTAGGGAATTTATAAACTAAAGAATTGGCGCTCGCGCTCTTATATATAGTTAATTGACCATAGATTAATTAAAGGATTATCAAAAATATAATATATGTCGCCGTTATTACGCCATCGCAGTTTTCACAGACATAACAGTCAAAATTTAACTTTTCATGCGCATCGGTCCTTCAAAGCATAACCAATAAAAGCTGCGCAGTAATTAAAACTAGTTCAAATCATCCTATACCCTTCTGATTGCATTGACTATTTTACGTATTATGTTTGCGAACATCTTCAGTGACCACTTGATATGTCAGTTCTCAATCAAGCCAACTGGTCAATTCGTAAGGAGCCCAGCAGGCGTCACGTCCAGACCCCTTACTAACAAATGGTTCATAGATGATTTATTTTTTAATATACTTCATACCTATCTATATATTAATACGTGAAACAAAATCTTTGTACCCCTTTTTATGAAAATTATGCGAATGAAGGAGTATGCAATTTGACATGGCATAAAGGTTGAGAGGAGAAAGCTAGAATAACAAAAAAAATATAATTAAAGTATGGTCGAATTTTAAACCACTTGGTGCTTTTACATCTAATATCGTACTTTTCTCCAAAAGCATGTCTAATTAAGGTCCAAATATTAGACATGCTTGAAAAGCAATGATATTACAAGATTGAAAAATGAAAAAAACTTTTCTCAGTTTATAGAAACGCTAAAAGAAATGCTCAAAAGCCTACCTAACCAGAGAGTTAAAATTATATTGTAACTTAATAACACGCGGTATGTAAAGGCCGATTTACTATAGACGAGCGAATGCTCGTTCTTTTAAATTATTTTAGTGTAAACAGACATACACCATTCTTTCGCGGTTCTGTGTGCGTTCTAAAATATTCCATAGAATATTCTAAGAATGCTCGATCGTTTGATGTAAACGGCATTAAAGCACGCGAACAGTTGCATCTTTGTCAGAATTCTAGTTCTTCGTTCTCTTTCTTGCTCGTTGTTATAATGGTGTAAGCGCTGAAAACGAGTTAACACTAAAAGATTAAGTAAAAACGCTCTTGTTCTCGCTCTGGCTCTCTGTTTGTTTGGTCTAAACCCACCCTTAGACTTGAATATATTTCATGACTGAAAAGTATAAAGGTTGTGAAAAGTTTGCCCATCTTAACATTTTTTCTTTTGTTTATATTCTGTACTATATGTTTCCTCATCATCGAGTACAATAAGATACATTACAGGAATATGTACTCTTTAATACACACACATATCTATCTTCATGTATAATATCTAACCATGAGTTTGGTTGGTTGTTTGTTGCCTGTGGGAGAGTGGGAATTAGGTTTATGAATTAATTCATTTCTATTGCCCAACATAGGCTCCTTGTTGAACGATACTACGTTTCGCCTTGCCACTTGCCTCCGTTTAGGACCGCCTTGTGTTTCTCCGCATTTTTGACACTGTGCAGAAGCTATTGACAGTCGCGGTCTTATCGTGACCTTTCTTGTAACAGAAGCGTTGGCCGTATATATCGACATGCCAATATTACCGACATTATACGTCGTGCTCTTGTTACCGCCGGCGTTCCAGCTGTACCTTAAACAAGTATTTTAATACAAGACGATGACAAGAGACCGGATGGTATGTCATTTCCTGTGATGCAAGAAAGGTAGGCCTTTGGTGTGGGACGTAACGTCGCGCCATCTCATCTTCCAAGTATAGCTGGTTATGCCGGCGCTGCCAAAATTTAATAGGATTAAGGTTTAAATTACATTTTTGTAAAAAAAGTAATATAATATGATATAGACTATTAGGACTTACATTAAAACAGTTGTTATAGATCTAAAGTAACATAAAGCACAAAGCACACGTAACCAGCGAGCGAGTATTAATGTTTGATTGATCGATTTGATAAACGTGGAAAAGTCGGCTGAACTTCGTGGAAAACATTATATAAGCTGTGCAACTAGCTCTTGGTAAATGGTGTTATATCCTCTCTATCCATTCTGGAATATTTCGGTGGTGTATTTATGACATATTTATGAATGCATAATAGGATGCATCATTGCCTACTTTTGGCGTTTTTTAAATCGCCAAAAGCCATCAGAAGCTAAACAGTTTTCTACATCTATATATATAATATATCCATTAATCTGATTTGATTTCTATTTAAACTGTGTACATTATTTTTTAATTTGCTCCCTAAGCATAAGGTATTAAAAATAAATCAGTGAATAAAAATAATAAAGTTCTTACTGTTCCTTCTCTTCTCGAAATAATTATCTTTTCCTAGTAAACTGGCATGTCCTAGTAAAAGGACAGTCAATCTGTTCTCTTTTTGTAATAATTTAGGGGTCTGTGATGCCCTCACCCCTCCGATGTCGTGGGCCCAGCATGAGATCAGAGGTCGGTATAACTCGACAAAATTAAAAAGTTTCACAGCTGGAAGCTAGAGACAAAAGGAGGATTGACACGAAATACTCTTATGAACTATAAATGAAGAAAGTATATATGTGTATAAAGATTATAAACACTGCATATCGGTGTGATATTAACGTGTATTATACTATTATCTATCTTGTTCTATAGGTTAAATCCTAAGGGTAAAAAGCCATTTAATATTATAAGGACATATAAACACGCCTGTGTATTACATAATAATTTACTTAAAAATACTTACTGAAAAAGTATATTAAGCTTTTGCATTTTATAATAATATGTTTCGGGAATTAATGCATTTAAGAACGTCTTCCTAGCCTTTATTTTTCTGAAGATTATTTGGGGTTGATTAATAGTTCAACCGGTTTTACCTGAAAGTCAGTTTTTCAGACATTTGTTTCAGACTAGCATCGGACACCCTCAACTCAAATCGAAGTTTGAACTAGTAGTCAGTATATCCGAGGCACTGCTATCAATAAATATTGCCATATAAATTCTACGCTATAATGTGCTCAAAACATTTCGACTAGGTTGCACTGTTCAAATCTGAAAAACACTTTACAATACAGAGTACACATATCCAGCCATTTGAACGAGCTATGCAAATCATTAACATTATTAGCATATAGAATGCATGCATTGAGTAACGGAGGCGGTCGGTTTGCCGATACGCTGCCGCGTCCTTGGTTGTGGGTTCGGGAACATGGGACTACGTAATGTGTAATCCAAAAATTGTGATTGTCACTGCATATGTAGTTTTATGTAGTTTGATAGGGTTCGTTTTTGAAAAGTTTCTAAAGATTATTAGGTTTTTATATTATCTTGTTCGTTCAGTTGTTAATAATAATTAAAATATTTAGTAATCTCTGCTTAACTTGAGTTCAGACTGCCGTGTGTATGAATTTAGAAAGTATCGACGTATCTTCGGTAGAAGGCGATGTAGTGAATTTCTGTTGTTGCTTTTTACATGGAAGTCGCCACAAGACGTTTCTAAAATCCTCTTTATTTCATTAAAATACACAGGATAGGTGTGTAATTACATTTAAAAAACATTAATAGTAAATATAAAAAAAAATTGTGATCATTTTTGATGTTGCAAAAATTATTAACACGATTTAATCATTACACGAAAAAGCATTCGTAGGGCTCCATTACAACGCTACAAGCATTTCTCACCCCACAGAGATTAGTTCACTTTTCGAATACGTAAACAGGTGCTATTCACATCAAAACAAAAACGATTACTGTCTCTTATGTTTAAAGTGAGGGACGATAGTTTTTAGTTAAATCGTAACGCGTGGCCGGCGCGTGCGCCGGCCCGTCTCGCTGGGCGCAACAGCTTTGTGATCGCTTTCCGATTGTAGGGGCGACACCGCTGTTGCCAATCTGTGAAATGAATCTTGGGAAATTAGGCAATCAACAGATTGATGGAAAGTAATTTGTTCTGGCGAGGGTTTTATCGCCAGTCTTGGTATTTCAAGAAAAATGATTCTCCATTGCTTGTATACTGGGAAATGTTAAAAAAAATGTACAAGCCTTTACTGACTGCAGATTTTCGATTTCATTTTACGTTTTACTTTATCCTCAGAAAATATAACATAAAACGGCAATAAACATAAATATAAAACAATCATCGACAACACTTTAGTTATCGGGTAACATTCTGTGAAAGATCATTTTTTGTTTTTGCGAAAGATGGTCATCCATATTTTTTAAATTTTTATCATTAATTCCATCACGACGAGGACTTGAAGATTCGAAGACTTAGAATTGAAGACTTTTAAGACATTGGCAGAAATATCTGATCCGGCTGGTTGCTATTACATCAAAAGAAGAAGAATAACATTCTGTGACCAAACATCAGGGCCTTTAGCTGCAGCCAAGACCTATCAGCCGAATCCTTAGGCGATTAGAGAAAAGGTGTAAAGGTACAAAATAAATGTAACGTCACTACGGATGTGCGTGTGTAGCTGTAAATTTTCTCCATAAAGCAAATTTTGTCGTGGCTGTAGATCTGTATATACAAATTCATCCAACCACTTCATTTGTCCCCAAATCGACCGCACAGTGAATAGTTTTTATCAAAATGTTTGAAGTGAAAATGGTAAAGGCTGTCCACTACACCGGCTGCATTCAACTTTTTTATTTGTATTGTACTCTTCCAAAACACTGGTGATGTTCGGTGCCTTTTATTGGAATTTTTAATAGCATACCGATAGCAATATCGTTAAAACTGGGGTTAAACCGATTTTCTATTCGATTTATATTTTCTCGAAGTTGTTATTAAAACAAATGGCAATGTCTATACTCGTATTACTCAGGTGTAAAGTGTCGATTATCTTTTATTACATCGTTATTTGTTTTGTTTTCGGTTTTTTTTGTAAGAAAGCTTTTTAATTTCATTGGTATTTGATATTATTATAGAAGTTTTGATGGAATGCCACAAGTTCTTAACTTCAAAATCTTTTGATAATGTCCGATTATATCGTGGTTTGTGTATTGTTCTTCTGCCTTTTGTTTCATGATAAATTTTGTAAGATATATTTCACGCTGATACCTGAAGGTTTGTTTTACCCACCTTAAGAAGTGTGTTTACTTTATCTTGGTTAAAACTCTTATTCTCCGTACATCCTACTGATATATTCCCTCTGGTTACGCCCATGTCCAGTCTGTTAACTCCATGCTAAATTTCCTTAAAATCGATGCAGCAGCTTAGCCATGAAACGTAACAACAAACAGACAGTTACTTTCGTATATCTAATATTAATTTAAATACCGGAGCCAGCTTTATCATAATAAGATTATCATTATAAAAAAAACCCTTTACACTTTCATTCCTAAAGGCATCAATAACGGAAAAAATCCAACAGTCCCTATCAATGCGATCAGTCGACATACATGGAATAGAAAATTCCAATATTTTTCCATCAGTGGTGATAATTGGAAAAAAGTGCGAAGTACTCTACCAGTTAGGTAGATATACCGAATCGGGGTGGTTAGACAACTCCCCTAGCGTAGTACTTCTAGGTTTGCCAGATATCCATTAGATTTTCAAATAGTATCTATGTAGTATGAGTCCAAGAAGTGGCAACGTTGAAACGTCTTAGTGCAAAAGTATTAAGTAAAAACATAGAAGTAAGAAATACAGTATCGCTGAGGAACTGACTATAAACACTGTTCACTCATTTCTATATTCAAGTCTTTTGATTCGATTTCAATTCAATTCGAACTTGTTTGTAAAAAAAATCTAGATATTTATAAACAAAAGTACCTAGTGATCGAGTTTTTCTCGGTATTTATCGCCCCCAAAGGCCCCTGTATTCTAAATTTTGTGAAAATCGTTGGAACCGTTTCCGAAATTCAGATTATATATATCATCATCATCATCATATTCAGCCTTATAAGCCTTTTTTTACGTGTGAAATCCCCCTCGGGCCTTCACCCCACCAGGGTTTGCGGCGGGGCGGTGTGTCGGCATCGAATCGACTAAAACCACACGGTGTGCCACTCTGCGCCTGAGACGGGAGAGATCCAGGAACCACTTTCTTACGCCATCCGGAGCCTAACATAGGCCTCTCCCAAGGAACACCACGGAGCCCAGTTTGTTGCTTTCTGCATCCAGTCACTGCCAGCCCTCTGACGTTAGTCATCCTGCCATTTGGCCAGAGTCGATTATATATACATACATATATATATATATATATATATATATATATATATATATATATATATATGTATATATATATATATATATATAAGAATTGCTCGCTTAAAAGTGTTAATTAAGGAGGTCATTGCTTTTGATGTGGTATGCAGTTGACCCTAAACTCACACTTTCACGTAGTAACTGAAAGCCATACCTGAGGATGGCCTGAACAGATTTTTTTATTTTTATTTTTTGTAAATAACGAGGAAAGGTCCACAAGTCGGCGTTGAGATCCGACCTGTTATAAAGCGTACGGTCGTTTAGTATGCCACAGATCAGATTAGTTAATGAAACGTTAGAATTATAGGTACATCGTTTGAGCCTCTCAGAGGAGCGCTTCGTGAATGGTGTCATGAAAATATATATATATTTTTATGAAATAGGGGCAAACGAGCAGGCGTATCGCCTGATGGTAAGCGATTACCGCCGCCCATGGACACCCGTAACACCAGAGGCATCACAAGTGCGTTGCCGGCCTTGGGGGATGGAGAGGGGGAAGGGTTGGATTATGGGCCTCCGGTATCCTCGCTCACTCGGTGAAACACAGCGCAGGTGCTTTTTCACTCCAGATTTCTGTGAGACGTGGTATCACTCCAGTCGAGCCGACCCGTGCATGCCGGAACGTGGCTCTCCCACCGTATAACGCTATAATTATTTGAAAGTGTATATACACAAAAATAGAAACAGGTATTTGATGAAAATAGATATTATTTTAGCTTTTATAGAGGTTACTTTAGGAGGATTTTAATAATAATAGGAGTTTTGTACACATTCAATCTTGCTGACATTATAAAACAATTTACTGGTACATTACCATTTAACTCGAATAGAACATGCGTTAATATGTATTTCAAATACAAATCATTTATCACGTAAAAATAATGTGATCTTTATTTTAGTTTGTTCTGTTCTGTAATGTATCCAATTATTTAAAAAGAAATAAATGAATACTACTTTACTAAAAGTTCGCTTCTGCACACCATAAATTCATAATCTACAACAAAATATAGCCCTGTGTTTACGATGGGGGAAAGCGGGTCCCTTCCCGCATAAGATTCTGCTAAGTTTATTCAAAATCTATCCTTGTGTTTGTTGTTTTAGGGACGAAAATGGGTTCTGATGTGCTAAATACCCGGAATTTTCCGTATCGATGGCACGTGTGGTTCACGTCCTTTATTGAAGATTTTGCTCCTCCCACGTAGGGAGACAAATTAAATACCACCTGCTCTAAATACTCACCCCCTTATTGGTATGCAAAAAAAATGCCGTGACCGAACATACGAACCAATGTTTATAAGTAAATTTCTTAATTCAACCATCTTTTTATTGGAGCCAATTCGAATGATTAGATTTGGGTCGACTAACGGCTGTTTTCAAAACCATATCTAAAGTTTTAACTTGAAACAGAATTGACTCTTTTTTATGTTATGTGGTGGTTATTTCGGACTCGAACCGACTAAAACCGCACACTGTCTCGGGTACTAGATTAGGTATCAGGTCCAGTTCTTGAAGTGGATGTTTTTTTGTTCAAATTTGTGGTTAAACAAGTTAGGACTCTATATCTCCTGAACTAACAAAGTTATATATACCGTAATTATTTTCCAAGAAAGTTCATCGTATGGACTACTATCGTGAATTTTTTCAGATTTTTTTGAGCCAGCCCTCTATTATAGGGGGGAGAGGGACAACATGGTGTGCTTTAATTTAAGCACTTTGTTGACTTGGTATATGCACATACCCATGCTAAGTTTCATGTTTCTTACACTAACCGTTTGGAAGGTAAGCCGAGGACGGATGAACGGATGACCATGACAAACTTTAAGGGTTCCGAGACATGATTACATAACCCTGAGAATTTTTATTTTATTACAGATATAAATTAACCTATTCATTGCATACACTTTCGTTCTACGACAGATCAAAATACATAATAGCTTTGTGTAGCAATTTTAACACAATTTTGAACTTCATAACAAATTTTGCTTTGACTTTTCGACGATCATAAACTATTTATATATAAACAAAAACGTATCACTGAAATGTAAGTACGCGCATAACTTCCGATCAACAGTAGCAAACTGGATAATTATTTTTTGTGTTTGCTATTGTCAGGACGTTCGGCCCTACTACCCTGAGGCGGGCATGAATAATAAAAAAGAGCCTTTAGGGAATTTAAAATATAAAAATAGCGCGGGCGGTACGAACATTGCTCGTTTTTTAATGGAATTGCGGGTAAACGAGCAGACGTATCGCCTGATGGTAAGTGATTACGTACGCCCATGAACATCTGCAACAACAGGGGCGTCATAAGTGCGTTTCCGGCATTTTGGAGGATGGGGATGAGGATGGGGATAGGGATAAGGGAGGGGTTGGAGTATGGGCATCCGATATCCTCACTCACTCGGTGAAACACAGCGCTGTTTCACACCGGTTGCTGTGGGGCCGTGGTATCACTCCGATCGAGACGGCCTATTCATGCCGAGGCGTGGTTCTCCCACGGTTAAGGGGAGTCAGCTAGTTTCATATATAAATTAGCGTAATTGTTTACACGTATTGATAAAATTGTATTATTTTAATTATCTCTGCTCAGTTTATTTTGATATTATGTGTCATCGTTATATAAAAATTTATGCCCTATGGAAATGTCCGGTACTTAGGAATACGGGCAGAATATTTCTTGCTACCATTGAGGATAAGTTGATGAGTGACGTATTTTACTGTTAGGTACACTAATAAGAAGCAACTGCCTTGGTTGTCTTTGTTCGATTCCTAATTTCTGAAAAAAACCGTTGTTGGATTTTTCATACAAAAAAATCTTAATAGCCCGATATCGAATATATAAAATTGACGTGTCGGGATGTTTTTTACCAATTCCCCAATGTTTATTTTCATACCCCTAAATGATAAGAGCCACCACTAATTTTATTTTTTGACAACCTTTTTTATATATGGCAAAACAACGTTTGCTGGGTCAGCTAGTATATACATATAAGTTTGGTGGTGTTTTACACCCGTGCCTCGGGGAGCACTCGTGGCGTGCTTCTCCCACGGTCGAAGATCTAAAGCGATCGTTATTAGGAAGTCAGTGCCCTCAGGTAAACTGAAAAATAGTTCAACAAATGTACTAGTAGCCGACAATAAATAAAAAAGACTAGGAAAAAAGGTGATCAGAGACACAACAGCAAGAGTCAGATTTCTAGCAAACTTATAAGGTATAAAACAACCATCATCAGAAGTATGAGGAAATTCTAGAGCGATATAGGATAGAATAGAATAGAATAAACTTTATTGTACACTAATTGATACAGTTATATTTGAGCTAAACAATATAATGACCATGTACAAATGGCGGCCTTATCGCTAAAAAGCAATCTCTTACAGGCAACCTTTGGATGGACAAATCGACTGTAGAAACACGAAATCAAGTCACAGAATGGCAGCTGAATCTAGTGTGAGTCAGTGAAAGAATGGAACGACTTCAAGCTATTCTAAACGGATGGATATCAAAGTATACAAATTAAATAATAAAGAAATCTTAGAACATGACAAAGAGACTATATAATCGTTAATAACATACCTCGTATCTACAAATAAAGTTGAACCTGTAAGTTTGAGGAGCCATAATTAAAATACCTTTTTAGATAATTGGTACATCCATGAAGTTTCAGCTAAACCGATTAATTTCATAGATAAATATGTATTTGGAGTAATGGAATAGGTGTCACGTGTCTCTCCAACACAAAGGGAAGATCCTCCGGCCAGGCGAGGTGATCATGCCTGGCGGGCCACTGCCCAACGGTAGATGTTGGGAAGTTGTATATATGTTAATCGGCGCGAGAATTTCTATTGCGTGATGCGGGATTGGTAGCACCTTCAAACACTACGTTTCTCCGTAGTTTAGTGTATCTTCCGTAGATGGCGTTGTCATATGTTTATGTTGCCGTTGTATATGGAAGTCGCCCCAATTGGTAATACATTATAGAATTAGACTCACTTGTACTTATTCCACTATTTTTCGGTTATGTGAAATAGCATTAACGCGCTCATAGCCCAGTTGCACTCAGCCAGTTACCGTATATGTAGGAACATTTTTACTTTTTTTTTTATAAATGCATGCTTAGAAAATCCAAACTCTGAAACAAATATTTTTGATCATACAAAAATTTAGCCCGACCCGAGAATCGAACCCGTGAGCAACATTATTGGGAGAATCATTGTTTGCTTCTGCTGCCTGCCACCTGCCGTTTTGTGTTTGTGTGCACTAATTTTTTTACGGAATAGAGAGGAGTCACGTTAAGCGACTGGTCCTGGTTGTTACCATAGGATAACAGTCGTGAAGCTTAGTTGGAGGCCTTTGGGCGGCTTGAAAACATCCAATGGCAAGCTTACGTAGCCACAACGTAGTCTTGCCTTTTTTTTTGACGTGGTGGAATGCCTTTACGCACTTCGCTTCCCCCCGCGGGGACAGGGGGTTCACTTTGTGTGGGACTCCTGACTGACTCGCCAGACTACCCACTAAACCACCACGGTGTGCTACTCTGCGCCTGAGACGGGAGAGATCCGGGAACCGCTTTCTTACGCCATCCGGAACGTAGTCTTGCCTCCCCCAACCCGCACACGGCCAGACCGAGTCCTGAGAGGAGACTCGGGTCCAGTAGTGGGACATAACGAGTTGTTGATGATGAAGTAGGAGGCAAACGAGCAGACATATCACCACTACATTATAATGAAAACGCGATATAATTTAGATAGATAGAAGATAGAAAGTAAAAAAAATAAATGAATAAAACTATTAAAACGCGCAAACATGATTGTGACTATGATTTTTTACCCGACTGCAAAAGGAGGAGGGTTATGTTTTTCGAGTTTATGTATTTTTATTAGTTATTTACTGGGTGCATCAAAATTAAAATAAAACAAAATAAAAAAAATATACGCAGTCGATTTTTTTTTAATAATTAATTACTTGTTAATAGTATAAGTTTTTAATGATACTTAAGTCAACTAACGTATATCCTTTATTCAAAACATTTATCAAGAGACTTTCAAATATAAAGAAGGTAACGATTTATTCACAACTCATTGTATTGAAACTCACATAATCCATTCACGATTTTTTGCCAATATTTAGTAAACTGTCAATACAAATCACATTTGTATTGCTAATCCTATCTACCTGATAATTCGAGCATATTCCCTTTTTTAATACTAACCCGTCAACCGCTCACTATTTTTCTTGATCACCACACCGTTTGACTTGAAGTGGTGAACCCACTGCGTACAATAGCGAGTAAAAAATGCATGCAGTGCTATTCATCGAATTTGAGCAATGAAAACACAATAATAATTCTATATGAATGAATAGATGTGGAACTCCGAGGCTTGGATGTGGTATTGATGGAATATACATACATGTTTTGATTTATTTAGATTTTTTATTTTTTTATTGAAACTGAACGAATTAGATTTTTATAGAAATTAATTTTAAATTTTCTTTTCAAAATACTCCACAAGCTATGATAACATATTTAGAGATTATTTTATATAGTAGACGAAAAGATACAGAGAGGAGTCAGGAAAGCAATTTCTCACTTCCCAAAAGTAGGGAGATAATTTCAAGAAAATGTAATTATTACTTTTTGTTTGGTAAAATCGCTGTAAGGCGTATCCACATCTTCGCAATCCTTTTCACCGTTGATGTTTATACGACGGATGGTGCAAGTACTGGTTCAATGGGAGAATTGGCCCACTTAAAGCACAATAGCCCCCACGGCCCCTGTCGAGATACCTCTCGTGTCTACTAACCGACCAATAACATGTTTTATGCTTTTTTTATCAACATAATGATTGCGATACCAGTCAGAGCAGTTTAGGGTTGACTGCGTGTTGAGAACTTTCCATGTGCCTAGATATTGCAGCTTGAATATGTGTATTATAGCTCATGATAGTTTCATTTAGAAGGCTGTGACGTCAAAACAATAAGGTATCGCATCACCATCGAGTTATCATCATAACATAATACATACATTTAAAAAATAAATAAATAATTTCAGACATTTTAACACACAACGCCATCTAGTCCCAAACTAGGCAGAGCTTGTGTTATGGGTACAACCTCTGCTTAGTTTAGTCAGAAAACTGATATTATTACATATATATATTTTTTTGTAAATACATACATATTATACAAAAACACCCAGACTCCAAAACAAATATTTGCAGATCATACAAACATTTGGTCCGACCCAGGATTCGAACCCGAGACCTGAGACCTCATGGACAGCAGTCGCGTACGCTACCATTGCGCCACCGAGGCAGTTTAAATTGTCGATTTGTGTGTACATTTTTTTTTCATACTCTGCCGTTCGTATAATTTTCGTAAAAAGGGGTACAAATTAGTACCTCTTTGTTTGTGTGTAACTAAACTTTTTAGGCGTGTTTTTTTTTAAACTGTGAATGTGTGTTCAGGTATTCCCGAGTAGGTCCCAAGCCAAAGTCCCAAGAGTTCTATAGTAGGTACTCCCATTATTTTTAACACGCCTTTGTTAGCTTCACCTGTTCGTTTACTTAAATTATATTGATTTAGTAATTAATTAGTTTGTAGTGTCTAGTAGTACTGTATACTGATCTAATAGTAATACGCAATATAGATACAAAGTTCTATAGACAATCTATTGGGTACCTGTATTCCATTAAAAGTAGATATCGTTCGAAAATCAATAAAAGAATACTGAAACTCTGTTTTCAAAGCAAAGTGTAATGTCATTTGTTTTACACACTATGTTTTCATCATTTAATTATTTGCCTAAATCGGTGGCGCAGTGGTAGCATACGCGACTGCTGTCCATGAGCTCTCGGGTTCGAATCCTGTGTGGGACCAGCAGACGTTTCTATGATCTACAAATATTTGTTTCGGAGTTTGGATGTTTTCTATGTATAATATGTATGTATTTACAAAAAAAAAGGATTTATGTATTCATATTAGTTGTCTAGTACCCATAATACAAACTCCGCTTAGTTTGGGTCTAGATGGCGTTGTGTCTTAGATGTCCGAAATGTTTATATTATTTATTTTTTTATTATTTTATCGCATGATAAATTGCTCGACTATGAGCCTTATAGGTGTAAACATTATAAAACGCACCCTCAATGCACAATCAATTTCAATTCTGCGAAAATCGAATGTGAAACGCGTCAGCGCGATAAAATTAATTCATCGCACTGGACGCGTTATGTCCTATGATAATTAAAACCTCAGTTTTGTTGAGTTTATACAAAAACATGATTATTTGCTTTGAGAGATCAATAATGAGCGGTACCGCGGCGGCCGTACTCCAAGGATTTTTTTAAACGAAAAAACAATTTGCTGCCGCTTCAGCCGAGAGGCGAAATATCATCACTTTGAGCTGTTTAATAGGTAGGCTGGGTCTTGGGTGCATGGGGCGGGGCAGCATAGAGAGGGGGGCCCGCCATTGGTGGATACTGTAGAAGGGGACAGCACGAAACGTAGTACCGAGGGTACAACGTTGGTCCCAGTACCATTGTACGGTTGGCCGGCGCGTCGGTAGTGTCTCGCTACAGTGAACAGTGACTTATGGACAATGTTAGAATTTTACACGAACATTAACCCAGGATTGATGCAGGAGGGGATTCAGCCGCCGCTTGCCTGCGCCGGGAGGACAGGTTAGTGTGACATGAGACCCTCGTTCTATTTGTTCGACAACTTTTCTAATATTTTGATATATGCGCAAACTCTAGAAATATTTCAATAAGATGTTCCATTAATGTAGGGAATAAACAATGTTATATGTCAGAGATATTAAATATTTCTTAACACATTTTGTAAACATGATCAGACAAGGAAGAACATTTCGAATTGTAATTCAAATGTGATTGCAATTTTAATGTATTTTACAATCATTTCATTGCTTAAGATTTCCTGTTCTTTATTTATTTCACTATATAGTATTTATATAAAATATATGTACAATATACATAAAATATCTACTTTATAGCAGATATTTTTTTTAAGCGTAATCGTTTCTTGAAACCTATTTTTAGAAAAGTTGTCGATCAGGCTTTTATTATTAAGTTCAAATAATGCGAGATCTTTAGGTATTAAATAGTTATTTATGACAAAACGTTATTATTTATGTTGTGCAGTTGTAAATAATACTAATAGACAATAACAGGCAAATAGTGTACCTACTTGCATGTGGTGATATAGACCCGTTAAGAGAGAATTATTTCCTTGTTATAAAACAAATCGCTCGAAATAAATTAACCTCAGTTTCCTGTAAAAAAACCCAACTCTTATAGTCTTAATAATATAACAATAACATCACCTTTGTTGTACAAATGCATTTTAGTGTATTCAGAATTTTAAAACTTAATTGTGTAAGAGAATATCTATTTAATTCGAGGATAGGGTAACAATATTTTACCTAACTACATATGTATGTGTTTTTGATACTTTACAAATCACCTAAATGCATCTACTTTCTATTTTCTCTGCATTACCTAAAGGTTGACTGGTAGAGGATGCCTTGGGCATTTAGTCCCCCAATGTACCTTAAGTGCATGATGTATTATAAATAAATAAATAAATATTTATATATAAATTCTTAATTCCTTTTTAAACGTTATAATAATACTTAATATAGTAGTACAAATAGCTAAGTTATTAAAAAAATGTAAAGTGAAATACTGCACAAAATTAAAGGAATTCTATATATATTTTGAACTGTAATGTTACGATTGTACATACAATGGACAATACAGAGGTCACGGGTATCTTAATATGCGTTCATTTATAAATATATGTAGGCTTTTTAGTATATTTTCGGAGGGCTTGACAGTGATGATGATATTTTATAAATAATTTTGATCACAAATATGTCATACATCACCTCATGTCTATAAACGTCAACCAGGTACTTTTAAAAAGGGAAGGCCGGAGAAACGGAAATGCAATGATAGAAAAAAATAAGCTTTATTATATCTATGGGTTTTGTAGTGTACCTACCTACCTAAGCTCAAGCAAATAATAGTCGCGAACCTGTAAACCAAACTGAACTCTAATAAAATGCGAATAAATATTATTTTTTCGGTACATAAATAAATTCTGTCCACTTTGCACTTTTTAAATATTTTAACATGGAACGTGTGAAAGCCGGCGCCGCATCGCGTTGTAAATTGAAGTCGGAATTAAGAGCTAAAACATAGAGCAGCATGAGTGCTTTTTTTAAATATGTTAAAATAAATGTTAGGTTTTTATAGTGGAAGTATTTATTTTGTTATGTTTACATTTTACAAGTTATTATTTTAGTTTCATTTGTCCCGATGTTTGTCTGTAATCAAATCTTGCAAGTAAACTTTGAAATACTTCCCGATTTCCGTTTGAGCTGAAACGTAAAATATGCAGTGAGCCCTGATGATAGCACAATTATTTATAATGGATATTATTATTAATCCAAAATGGCCGTCGCAAAAATGGCGGCATACATATTTCTGAACAACCCGCCCATAATGGGTATGAAATGAAAGGGCTTAAAGATATTCAAATCCAAGAACGCATCTGCGGCTTCTGAAGTCCCCCTGTTGTACCTCACGACCGAGGTACATCCTGGGGTGACCAGAGTCACCTCCAGAGCGGGACGGCGGGATTTTTAGACTCCCCGGCCGCACCCAGGGTGTCAACTGTCCCGGGTCGTTTGCTGCAGTCCGCCATGGCCCGCTAAGAAGACCGCAGCTTCCCATCCCTCACCACTAACCAGCATTTTCGCGATTAATGCTGGCGGTGACAGGTTTCGTCCGACCTGTCCGACTGGGACGCTAAATTGTATCTACATAGATTTATTAATAGTAATGTTCCGTACCTTCAGTCTCTCTACTAGTCTATTAGTGTATCTCATGTATGTATAGCATCTAGTCCATACATTTATTTTATATTGTACATCATTTATCATCTCGTACTTTCTATAGTGTATTCTTTTTTCAATATATTTTTATCAAGCATTAAAAGTAAGTATATTTACTAGAAGACCTGGTGAATTTCCTTTTCCCTCGGTACATATATTTTTGTAAATTGTGGAGACAATTTCTTAAATGCCACCTATAGGTATTTGACAACCAAGTTTACAATTTTTTATTTTTAAATAGTTAAAGACGTCGAATGTTAGCAAGGAACAGTTGGTATTGGAAATTATTATAAAATTATTATATTTGAAATTATATTTTTCGTTAATTACCATTAACTTTCCTTACCATTTAAACATTCCATGAACTTGCACTAATATTTTAAAATCAAAATTAGCCACATCAGTTCAGCCATTATTGATTTTTACTGAGACAAATTTTGAATAATTCCTCATCTTCTGAACGTTTGTGCGATTATGAAATATGTGAGTATTGTCTATTACGGTATATATTTCATACTAATATATAAAGCTGAAGAATCTGTTTGCGTAAACGCGCTGATCTCGGGAACTAATGGTCCGATTTGAAAAATTATTTCAACGTTAGATAGCTCGTTTATCGAGGAAGGCTATATATGATCATGCTAAAACAAATAGGAGCGGAGCACCAATAAAGAATGTTACGAAAACGGAGGAAAATTGTTACGCTACGGTCAATAGGGGGTAAGCGAGGTTGCGTAGGTCAGCTAGTATATACCTATATAAATGTGGTTATTATCACATAAGTATAAAGAATGATTCCGTAATCAAATAGTCTTAATAAATGTATTAACTTTTATCCATCGATATTATCATCATCTTTCTATTTCCTTCCTTTATTATTTCCAAGATGTCCGCTGCTAGTTGAACTGGTTGCACGTGAATATCAGTTTTTTACACGGATCGACTGGTATTGGACATCCCCAACCCTGAGGGTGAACTGAATTCGAAAATCGAACTAGTTGCCAATATTTAAGAACAAAATTAAACCAACAACATAGTGAATAGTATTACACGCGCCTAAAACCGTAGGACGTAGCTTGCCTTTCATAGAATTGTATATTGTGTGCTATAGTGAATTTTAAAGCTAAAACAAACATAAATAAGTAATAATAACTTCTATCCTGTAAATAACATTACTTAAGCTTCATACAAACGTACTTATATCTGTCATTGTAAGACTAATATGTTGTAAGACATTTAGAGCGGTGAGCTACCGATTCCCAAGATACGAGTTTTTCTCAGTTTGGGGTCGGCGTGTCACTTTACTGAATGCCTAGGCACATGCTTTCATAATTGATTGTGTAACTTATAGTTTTTTCATTTATGACCTTTGTGTCTACTTTTGGATAGTAAATTTATTATCATTATTATTAATTCTAACGTTACCTGCCGTTATATCTAGCACAGTTTGATGATCTCTCAAGTTTAATTAAAACTTGATAAAAGTCAAGAGATGTTATTAAACTTATATATTTAGGTAAATATTTCACTCAGAAATTATAATTTAGATATAATTATTACATCATTTTTTTTTGGTCTCACTAACCAATTTCAATTCTAAAATATAAAATGAATTAATCTTAATAAAAAAAAATTAAACAAGGCTATTGTTGATTCACGGTCACTAACTCAATCATTCCACTGTGATAATCTTTACTTTTTGTCAAGATATTGAATGAAAAGTTCTTCATAACGATTTTAAGATAATAAATCTCTCGAAAATACGAAGTGGGGTCCTCCACAACAAAACTTTGATAAAACATTTCTGCCATCCAATTCCAGTATTATTTATTTAACGAATCGATTAAGATTAGTTAATATTGTGTTTATTAATTACTTAAAATAGTTTGTGTAAAATGTTAAATTAATTTCTTTTACTTATCAATTTTTTGTTTCTCGTAATACGTTGACCGCTGTCTTTTTTATGTATAAGGGCCTGACATATTGGCTATACTCTAGTTGATGGAAATTATGAGCTGAATCCAACAGTAGTGGTCACAATATTCATTGTGAATGCAGATAATGCAACAACGGAGCATTGTGACCCATTCTATGGCGGCCCTTTGAGATACTTCTGCATTACGTTGTTGCTCACGATGAGCTTGAATTTCTACGTTTTTATTTTCAATATACGTTTTGCTGACGTGTTTAAGATGGGACGTATATATTCTTAAAAAGATATCACAACAATGTTAAAAGATAATAGTGTTGGATTTTTTTTATATACCAATTGCATTTCAAGTGAAGTCTAAAGTGTTTTAGATTTTATCTTAAGTTTTAAATAATATTAATAATAAATATTTCGCACATAACACACAAAGCTATCTAGTTCCAAGCTGACCAGAGTTTAGGTTATGGGTACTAGAAAACTTATATAAATACATATATACTTTTGTTTCGTAAATACACACATATTTAAATAGAAAATATCCAAACGTCGACACAAATATTTGCAGAAATTACAATCATCTGTTCCGACACGACAAGTGAAATGGAATGTCTTCAAATAATGATTTGCATTTACAATTTTTTTAATAAAATTTCCTATGTCATTAAGCTCCAATTTGCTGATGTGAAATTATTTAACTAAAGTCATTAAATATTGTAGGAAGTTATTTTACAAAACAATATTTATGCTCACTAATAGAGAGTAAAAACAGAATTAACAGCACTATTATCTGTGTAGTGTTCAAATACCTGTTGTAGTGCCTTTTCAGTTATTTAATACAATTAAAGTACCGGGAACTTACTTGGTATAGTATTTCGGCTATGTAAATTTCAAAACCATTTCATTAATATTCGGTAATAAAATTGTGGAATATTACTTTTATGCATATTGATTTCCTTTTCTTTTTTTAAATACGCGATATCTTCTACGAATATGCCTTTTTGTGAAAAGAATGTTTTAGGGCTATGAAAACTATAACTCTTTTTTAGTTTTTTTAAAACAATATAAACATGAGATAAGATGTGGGATACGGTCCTTCTGATAAAAAGAAAACATTTATTTTGTACTACATAAAGAGATCGTATAATCTCTTGATAGAAGTCACCTGTCGAAGTTAACCACATCAAGTTAGAACAGCAGAATTAGTACCAATGAATGATGTAAAATCTAGTGTTGGTTGCCGCGACTCAAGCCTCGAGCTTAGTGTAGAAACCGTCGATAAGTTCAAACTTGTAATTTATTTATGAAGAAATTGAATAAATAAATAAAAATGTCAAAAAGTGGAGAAGTGACCATCCTTTCGGAAGTAGAAAGTTTCTATGGCAGTTTGTACGCTTCGATTCATCTCTATCACTACGCCGAAGATCTGCCAGAAGTTACAGTGCCCGTACAGAAGGAGCTCGGCAGAAAATCGGCCCACATGCCTTCTAAGCCTCGTCCATAAGCTGTTTTAAAAAGTCATCACGAATCGTCTTGCCTAAAGACTCGACAAATTCTAACCACCGGAACAAGCTGGGTTTCGGAACGGATATGGCGCCATAGACCACATCACAGTGCGGCAGATTATACAGAATACCAAAGAGTATAATCAGCCCCTGTGTCATGCATTCTTGGACCATGAGAAGGTCTTACACGAGATCTGATCTGCAGCGTTGCCAAGTGGATTAGCGGTACATCAAAGTATTGAGATTGCTCTTTGAAGCCGCTACTATGTCCGTCCATGTACAGAATCAGCGAACTAGGTCCCAAACTATTGCATCGAGGAGTGAAACAAGGGCACTTTATATCCCCGAAATTCAGTTATGAAATCGAGGATTTGTTCAAGACGCTGCATTGCAAAGGGCGCGGTATCAACATCAATGACGAAAAACTCTCACACACACGACTTGAAGATGACGTCGTCATCATGCCAGAGATGCTGCAGAACCTACAATAGATGCTGATGATGATGAGATGAGTTGCAAATGCTTTCAGCACAGCATCATACAAGCAGTGTTGATTTTATACTAACAGTTATATTGAAATTGGCTGAGACTGAGCTGAAAGGAGTACCTACAGATTTTTTTGTAACTCTGTGGCAGCGTATGAGGCTGCTGTGCCTGAAGTCTCGGGTTCGATTCCCTTGTCGGACCGAATGTTTGTATGATCTGCAAATAAATATATATAAATACCTATATCACAATCTCTGAAACGTTTATTTATTAATCTTATATATAATTGTAAGCACCGTGAATAAATTGGGTGATTTGTAATATGAGATGCTTTCATTATGAAATTGGCGTTTTGTATGGAAGGAATATAAAGTCCATTTTGTTTGTAAAATATATTTAATTAATCAAAGTTTGAACCAATTTTGATCTATGTGCCTTTGCCATTTCATACGTAGTTCATTGATCTCTTAACTAAAAAAACCACGGGCGAGAATCATTTGTCTGAAAGCAGTTTGGACATTGGAGATAAAAAAACCTTGTAAATAGTTATCCAAATTTAGGAAAAAAATGTAATCTGTTAGAGCAAAGGAGTATGGTGGATGCCACAGACATTCCAATTGTAGCTGCTCTAGTTTAGCTCTAGCGGCGGTCTGTTGTGCAGCGTGTGGTCTAACGTTGTGCTGAAGCAGCAGTAGCCAGTAATTGACGAATTAAACGACACCGGTACTAGTCCACCAAACACTCACAAGTAACATTCTTTTGAGTTAAATTTCGCTTGGAGCTGGAGTTAGCTGGTTTTATGGCACTACACACTTCTACTACACACAACATCTTTTCCTAATATTAATATTTTATTAATATATTAATATTAGCTTACGTTTCGTGAGGTAACTATGTATCAAAAAAGATTCAAAGAATTTTCTTCAAGAGTATGTAAGGGTTATTGTAAATATTAAAAGTTTATATCGCTTGCCTTTAATTTATCTATTTGTATATATAAATATCGTTTTGCAGCTAAACAACATCACTAAGCGGGCGTAAATTAACTCTACATGATGAAGTAACTACAGCTATGCATTTATATAAAACCAATGTTGATTAGAAATGCACAGATGAAGTTTCTAAACATACACTACTTTACTAAACTTATAAATACTAGAGAGAACAACTCATAATTATTTCCTACAACTTATAATGGGTTGGCGTATTTTGTTAGCTTATTTACAAGAGGCTTTCACCACCAGCTTATCCAGCAGTCCACTGCTGGATATAGGCCTCTCCAATTTCACGGCACTCGATTTAATCCTTCGCTTCTCATCTTGTGCAAATCATCATAAAAGAACCAAAAAATGTTTGAGCCTATTACGCCACGCTGGCCAAACAAATTGGTATAGAGTTTGTTTTAAGCGTTCCTTCTTTTTGCAGTACTTTGGTATAAAATATAATAGTTAGCGATCTATGAAATAGATAAAAAACGTATAAAAGCCAAAATTTGGAGCAAATCAGTGTATAAATTTTTGAGTTTTAAAGCGTATACAAATCAACTTAATAACATATTACTCATTACTATCTATGGTGCATACCAATTCATATCCTTATACTATTATAAATGCGAATGTAAGTTTGTTTGTTACGCTTTCACGCAAAAGCTACTTAACCGATCATCATGAAACTTTGTACATATACTCTTGAAGGTATTAGAAGAAACATAGGATACATTTTATTAAAAAATTTTTTTTTACAAAAGATATGAAAATTGTTTGTCAAAAAATCGTCAAATTTAGCTACTTCAAAAGCATATTTTAAGGTGTTGAAACTTCATTGTATGTAGTAATTTTTAAAAATTGTTGATCTCAGCCAAGCAATAAAATTTAGTTATCATATTGATTCATTTCTATTATACCCTTACCCTTTATCTCTCATACTTATTTAATGGCTCCACTGCGGACGAAACCGCGGGTAAAAAGCTAGTACGTCGACTGCTTATCGTGAACAACAGTTTTTTCCCGGAAACAATTATTTTGATAACATTGAATTGTCGCAAATAATGTTATAAATAACATCGAATGTTTCACCGTTTTTATATTGAGTATGTTCAGTATGGACTGTGCGTATGGCTTTGTGCTTTAAGGAATCACCTCGCACGAATGAAGTTCAATCATTGCATGGAGCAATACTTTGTGGGCTTTCTTATATATGTGCCAGCCAAACTGAGTCTGCACTGCCTGATGATTGAAAGTATGAGCAAAATTTAAGAGCGGGCACTATACTTAAAGTGAACGCAGAAAATGTAACAATACAGCATGGCTGCCCACACTATGGCGGCTTAATGAAATGCATCTGCATCATTTGGTCTTGTGATTTACAAAATTGTTGATCTAAGTCGGGTGTTTTTTATGTCCATTGCATCTTTGTTAATTCCACCGACACAAGATTTATTCCAAGTGCCTAGTAATGTGTCTAGATGAAGTGCCCGTACCACAAACCGCAAACTTAAATGGGCCAATGGAGTGCGTACAAATAAAACGTTTACACGGGTGACGGAGGCACAGCTACAGTAAAAATTAACTTAATGACCAACGTTTAGACGCTATTTGGTAGTGTTGCTAGTTTACAGCTAACATTCTATTGATATATTACATAACGCAGTCCCAAACTAAGCACAGCTTGTATTATGAGTATTAGACAACTGATATAAGTACATAAATACTTTTTTTGTAAATATATACACATTATACATAGAAAACACCCAACAAAAAAACGGGACAGGACAAAAGTATTATTGAGTTTTTCTGATCATATATATACTTAATAACAGCTCGGAGTTTGGAAGTTAGGGTCTAAGCCCCCGTGCCTTGGAGAGCACGTAATGCTGTCGGTCCTGCACCTGGTCTCTCTCTGATCGTGTCGGTTAAGCGTCCCATCGGATTATGAGAGCGAAGGAACAGAGAGTACACCTGTGTTTGCGCAGACACTTGTACACTATGATATCTCCTGCGTAGTTGGCTGGTCTCCGTTGAGATTGGCTGCCGTGGCCGTAATCGGCTAGGAGAACATCATCATTTATACTATTTTATAAATTTTAAATGTTTTTCTATGAAATGACAACTCTCGCATTAGAAATATAATCAATGTAGTGGAGGATTTCACAAATGCGCTTACAAAGACACAAAGAACAGTCTGATTTTATCAGGACCACAATAAGTGTAGTCCCTTGTGGGTATTGAAACCTAAAATACCAAGCCAAAGAGTAGGCTATGTCCATTCAGAAGAATCAAAGTCTTCACGCAAAATTTCATTAAAATCATTGCTGCGGCTTAACAGATAGACAAACAAAGTTACTTTCGAATTTCTAAAATTAGTATATATACATGTGAGCGTTAACACACCTTTGTTATTACAAGCATGTATGTATGTATATGTGTTCTATTTTTAAATTAGAAGATAACTAATGATAAAAAACTAAAGTTTAAAAAAGGAAGAAAATCTGTCATAAAATAAAAAGTTCCGGAGTATTATCTGAAGTCATTTTTAAAAGAACACAACAAATAAATTTTACCGTAGATACATTTCACTCTTCGCTTGCTACATGGATACGTAGCTATTGCGCCGCTACGAGGCTCATATAGCGCTCTGTAGACACGCCTGAATCAATAGTGCGTGCCGTTTAACCGTCGACTGCGATAAATACTGGTGCGATAACGCATTGCTTTCCACACATCGCGTTAATGCGGGGATATTAGTTGAGAATTTAATTTATTATGTGTTTGTACGCGTGTTTACTCGAATTTCGAAAGGGAGATGGAAAGGTACATAACTAAAACATAACTAAAACTTAATAGAAGTGAAATATGTGGAAATGATCAACGGAGTTCCTCCTCCTCAATTCTGTGTCGCCGGAATTTACAAACTTGTAACGGACTTAAAGAACACCCCACTCAGAACAACAATTTTGTGAATCACAAAGGCCCAATGATGCAGAAGTACCACGTTAGGGCACTACAGTGTGGGTCACCATGCTGTATTGTTTTCATTGTCTGCATTCGCAATGAGTATGGTAACCACCACTCTTGGATTTTGCTCATGCTATCTATCAGGCGCAGTTAAGTTACTTTAGCAATCATATATTTTTTTTAAAAAAAACTTCTTCTTTAACTATTGAAATGGAATTCTATCATCATCAAGTTCCTGTGACAAGTTATCCCAAAAACAAATGTACCACTAAACATTAGTCTGTAATAAAGTAGTTTTTGCTTCCTGCTCTTTTCTTTCGTTTTTCTTTTCTTTCTCAAAACTGGTTTAATTATTATCTCTTAAAAAAACAAACACTTAATGTTAAATAAAGCGGTCTTTTATGTATTGTGGTAAATATACAAAAGACCGCCTAATGTAATTCGATTGAAACACTTCTGAGACAAGTGCACACACACAGTGCAAAAATTCTAGAAACTGTTGTTTTGAAGTTTGTGACTATTATAAGGACGCTTTTCTTCTTTATAGATTCAAGGTTTACATTAATTTATTACACAGATATCGGTCTCATATAATTAATTTTTAACCTCCGACGCAAAAAGAGGGGTGGTATAAGTTTGACGTCGATGTCTGTCAGTATGTCTGTGTGTGTGAGTGTGTGTGTGTAAGTGTGTGGCATCGTAGCTCTCAAGCGGTTATACCGATTTCGATGCGGTTTGTTGCATTTGAAAGCCAGTTTCCTTCTAGTGGTTCTGTTTGCTTAATATCGGCCCAGCAATATAAGAGTATCAGCTCTTTTCCATTTCCAAAATGATTCTTGGCATTTTTGGCGCATATTATATGTATCAGATATTTTGCAGGCATATGCACGATTATTCCTTGTTAAGTTTTCTCTCACAGGCAATAAAAACATTTAAATGCTCTAACTTGAAACCCGTTATCAATCTACATTTGAATACAAAACGACGAACTGAAGCATGATTGGTATTTGAAATATTCCATGTTTATGTAAAAGGCTTTAACAGGCACATGAGATTGTGTATGTTAAAGTCTGTTGACGAAATAATAAATAAATAGTAAGAACCAAACTTTCGATACAATGTGTACTGTACAATTTAAATTTATTATAAAACTGTTCAATATAAGTGTAGCGATACAGGATATAACTTGACTTCTCATTCATACAAAAGTCTATTTAGTTTAGTTCGAGTTACACCGATCAATGAATGAACGAACAAAATATTTAAACCGGCAGGCAATCTCCAATTTTAATAAGATAAAAGTTTAGATGAAAGTAGGAACTTATTTGACGTATGTATTTACAAAACATATATTATTCTCGTGTCACGTTGTTGCTCACGATGTATTTTGAAACTATCTAAGCGATTTTCACGTTTTATTAAATGTGTGTTTTGCTAGCGTGATGGGATAGTTAACATCACGCTTCGATCAATATGAGCCGAGTGTGATGGACAAAACGTGGACGAAGTTGCGTGTGTCGGCTACTTTTTTAAAAATAACTGACTAATGAAATAATCCATTAATGGATTGGATTAAGACTGATATTTAAAAAAAGTACACTTAACAAAAGAAAACGTACAACACTTTTAGATATTTAATAGTGTAATAAGTTTATATGTCTTAAATGAAATGAGTGAAAACAAACCCAAATTTCTGAAATGAATGCGTCTTTTAACAGTCTGAAACGAGGCTAACCATTTGAAGCTCGGGGTGGCTTCCAACCGAGCAATATATATTTACATTTGCTATAAGGACTCGCTACTACTCTGCAGGGGAGAGAAAAAGATGGAGATAAAAAGCGAATAAGAAAATATTTACACATCTAAACCCAACACAGACTGCAGATTAGTGGGCTCTTTACGTTTTAATATCGAATGATCAATATTTACAATACAAGTTTTATTACAGAAATAGATTCATTTTATTATGAGGCAGTTTGATAAACCTTTAGTTATTATTATACTAGAAGTGTTATATATGTGCTTGCAGTGGCTCCGTGAAGTGCAGTTAATGGTTGAGATCTCATAAAGGCTCGGCCAATGACGATAATACCTAATATGTATAAGTTACTTCCGTCTTCTGGCTCTTCGGCGCTGAACAAAGTTTCGCTCTTTATATATACAAGTGACGTCCACACTTTACTTTATTTTCGATAAGATCGAAAGTTCTAGCTATTGGTGTAATATATTTTAAAGTATTCAGTTAATTCACATTCTATGACGTTGTGACGTCAACAATGTTTGAACAAATTTTAAAGGTCACTTATTTCACTTACATGCGTCGAGTTTGTCACCTAAGTGACAAAAGCTGTGGATCGCTGACTAACCTAAGCGAATAACATTTTTTTTATCAATGGACTCCGATCTGGACTCTAGAACACACATATGTAAACTTTTATGCATATTAAATTGTCTATAAAGTATAATGGGACAGTATACATTAAAAACAATGGTAATTCCTAAAAACTGAAATTAAATACATCCTAAATGCCGGTCAGAAATGAACATATGCACATTACTCACTGACCGCCGTTTAACTACTTATTTTGACTGTAGCAAAAAACTCTGCCTTTCTAATTTTGTGATCCAATGAGCTTTGTAGAAGTTTCTTGTAGAAAATCAATACATCTTAGCCCAAGATTAGATAATGCGTTAACAGTGCACATAAGTCACATGACTTACATAATGACTAGAGAGGCACTACGTACGGATGTACGTTATGTTTAAATGGTACACATGCTCACAAAGTCGGTCATCGATTAAGCGTCACAATGACGGTTGTTTAAGGCCGACATTTTGTTAGGAACTTTGATAACCGTGACCGGGGTGACGAGGCACGCCCCTCCCTCAACCCCCGGGGGCGTGTCATCGCCCCACGAGCCGTCTAAGGAACGCGGTGAGGCGCCTTATTTTCCTTTAAAGCTTTCGGTTAACTCAATATAGTTGTCTATATATGTTGAACGTTGACTCCATGGATCGTTCGCTTCTTTCTTCGCTCGTTCGCTTTAATCAATAAGTTAGTTATGGGTAAATGAACTTTAAATCCTTAACTTAAATGAACAAAACTAGCATTCAAAGAAACTTACATTGGTGTAGATAGGGAATGTCTACTTAGAATTTTCAAGATAAATTTTATTCCATTACAGCCCCTGAGGTACAACCAAAATGTCACTTTTGTAATGTAATACAAACGACAAGCTGTCAAAACTTTATGTAAAGCTGTGGTAACACCTAAAATAATGTTAAATTATCCTAATTGAATAAGGTTCTACACTGACAGTTTAACTAAAGCGCAAAGAACAATGTGATAGCTTAAAACTGTTAATAATGATTTTTAGACGACAAGATGAGCACAGAATAGTAATGATTGATTCCTTACAAACCGTGCCTCATAACACGAAAATGTTATTGCAGTTGTAGCTCCACAGAGTTTGGTTTTGATCACGAATAACCGACCGTACGCGGGCAGGCAAGTTGCGTTATTGAGCAGAGAAGGGTTAGATTGTTCTTATTGACTGAATTCGCTAATATTTGGAATAAATTAATGAGGAAATGATTGATCTTAACTTATCAAAAGACACTGGTGGGGGGGGAACAGACACTACACTGTTAATAAAGGGTATTATAATAACTAAGAAATAAAAAACAATGAACTTGCTTCCCCTATCTGTTCGCTTAGAGCTTTTAAACTGCTCAAAGGATTTTAATGCAGTTTTCAACAATAGATAGAATGATTCAAGTAGAAGGTTTTATGAGAAATACATGTATATGACTTGAGAAAATCCAAGGATTTCTATGACTAAGATATATATCACAAGCGACCCGGCCCGACTTCGCACGGAAGTCTGTTATAGTTATAAATTAAAAAAAAAAACATTTAAGGTTTATGCTTCAATGTTCAAATTCAAGTAGATAAAAATATTTTTTGTAAACGAATATGATAGTTATTCGTTTTTAAAATAGTAACGTAAGAAATTTAAAATATATTTCCGAAATTGAAACTCCAACCTTCTTCTCGTTACAATTTTGT
The DNA here is from genome assembly GCA_003709505.1 of Hyphantria cunea. Lineage (NCBI taxonomy): Eukaryota > Metazoa > Arthropoda > Insecta > Lepidoptera > Erebidae > Hyphantria > Hyphantria cunea. The sequence goes on along the minus strand of PKRV01001717.1, from coordinate 30,698 downwards.
ATTGTGCCACTTTGTGGATCACAATTTAAACGATATAATAACTTCAATAGTAATGCTAAAGATGTTCTTCTGAATAGATATTCTATCTATATGTAAAATATAAATTGAAAAATGTATCCTTGACTTTACTGTACTGTCATTATAAGAATCAAGACATCCGAAAATATTTATTTATTGTAATAAATAGTTTTTATCATCCTTATTCTTAAACCTCACGGGTAGCGAGCTTAATTGGTACCAAACAGGAAGTATAAAAAGAAGATAATCTAGCTTAGTTATGTATGGTCTTCTACTTATAAAAACAAACCACTTTGTATATTATTCTTGTTTAATTAATATTTTGACGGACATTAAATCCGATAGGCTAACTTACCAGTGTTTGTCATTAACATTAACATTGCGTTCCATTATACGCTATAAGTTAAAAAAGGATTTTCTAACAGCATCATAAACAGAATTCTGAGCTAAATGACACTTAAGAAAAATACATTAGATTAAAACCTAATCTTTGAAGTCGTTTTATTTTGCCTTTAATACCTTATTTTTAAACATTTATTTATTGGTACGTAAAAGGATTATATAATTCAAAAGTAAATCGACATGAGGTAAATTAGGCGTAGTCGTCATTTTGCGGGTACTTGATGAACACAAAATATTGTACTGTTTACGCGGCCAGCGCTGAACAAAGTTAATTCACTTGTTGGTCTAATGGTTTTCAATCAACTCTAACAACAACAACAACACTCTTTATTATCGGCAAATACGGGCGGTATTTACCAATACTAAATTTATGGATAAATCTAAACTCTTTAAGTCTACAACACCAAAGTACGATTATTTGCTGTAAATAGGTACACTATTGTCTTGATATGATTATTCGGTGACGATTTATTTAATCTGCTTAAAGCGAATGTTCGATGCTAGTAGTATAAGGCGATTATATTGACAAAGAACTATTCTAGGATATTATAAACCACGATAAACTTGTAAGCGTGTTTAATTTTTCTATTTGCTATTATATTTTTTGTTATTATTATTATTATGTTGATTGACTAATAGCAGCTAGAACTGTGACTAGACATGCAAATTTTTCGTGACTTATAGTGTGTGTTTTGAATTACATTTTGCTGAGTTTTGATTATATATTTTTTTTATTTTATAAAAAAGGTTACCATTTCACAAAATTGTTGGTCATTTAGATAAAAATGCGTATAAAATCATTATATTTAATAATAACCATTGAAAAATAGTCCAATCAAAGTTGTTTCTATGCTAGATAACTTGCATTAATGAAATAATAATGCGGTCTATCAATGTGGTACTAATACTAACGCTTCGGATTGGTTCATCTCTTTGTAAAGAGTATCTGTTGTAGCCTAAAAAAAAAGGTTTCCCTCTTAATAAGTAAAACTTCTTCTAATAAAAATAGAGAATACATTAATATGCAAGTTGTATATAGATATATTTTAACCTGCTGACGCTGTGAATAATTGATATTATATTTTCACAGAGCGGGGAGTTTTATTTAGGCTTTATATTGCTTCGATCTTTTTTTATAAGTATTTTCAAATTTAGTTTCCGTTACTTAAAATAAGATCTCAAGATACAACAGAATGAGTTGCAGTACCTATGTAGGTTTTAAACTTCTTTATTAGATAGAGATGAACAATGAAACCATCTAACAATAACAAAGCAGGCGAAATTTTAAGCTGCTTACTAAACCCTGGAAAGAAAATCCAACTCGTTTTATTTAAGCCAAATCAAAGCCTATAATATATACGTACAGAAAATCAATGCAATCTTTGACTTAATTCCGTAAACTTTGTTAGAAAGTAACTAAGTTTTGTGTCATACTTACCTAATTAGCTTTTCATCAATGTTTTTAGTACTTGATGAAGTCAATGTGCTAAATATATTAACTTTAGTGCATTCACTGTATAAAAACACTTTCTAAATTCATCAAAGTGAGAAAACAATAAATGATAATGTGCATATTTATCTTACAAAAACCAATTGGTTGATCTTCAAAACCTGAAAACGAAACTTTTATAAAATTTTATTAATTTTGAATATAACTGCAACGCCACCTAAAATAAAACTTGTTTGAATATTTGGTTATTCATTATTACATTAACATTATACTTATTTCGCTGTTATATAAGGTGCCACTAGGGCTAGAGAGCAGAAAATTTTCCACTTAAAGTTTCACCAGTTCTTTTAGATATTTGCTCAGCAATAAGTACCACACGCTACTAATCAGAGCCGTTTTGACACAGAACTCAGTGCGAGCATCAAGAGAGAAAAGATAGTCGAAATCTGTGAAGGATGCGGCCAGAAGATTCAAGATCGGTATCTGATGCGCGTCGGAGAGCTTTCCTGGCACGAGCATTGCCTCAGTTGCTGCGTTTGCGGCTGTCCCCTTGCACACACCTGTTACACCAGAAACGCCAAGCTATACTGTAAACCGGACTATGATAGGTAATAAACATGCTTGAACCTACTATGATTTGTTCACCATCCTCCACTTCAACGTTTATTAGAGCTAAATTTTGTAAGCTAAGTTTTCTCCGCCGTTTAATATTCGAACTACATTGCGAATGTTCCATTGCTAAATGACAGCGAATTGCCACGCGACTAGCTCTGCGCTCTTATAACTATGTTTTGATAATATTTATGTTCCTTAGATTGTTTGGAGTTAAATGCACCAGATGCGGCGATCGACTTTTACCACAGGAGATGGTCATGCGAGCACAGCAGTATGTCTTTCACATCCAATGCTTTGTCTGCGTCATGTGTTGCCAGCCGCTTCAAAAAGGCGAGCAATACGTCATAAGAGCAGGTCAAATCTTCTGTCGACAAGATTTTGAAAAAGAAATGTACTTGATGCAACATGCTGAAGATGATATGATTTTGGATGACTCTGAGCGTCCGCGGGATGGCAGAAGAGGACCAAAACGTCCTAGAACAATACTAACATCTGCTCAACGAAGACAATTTAAAGCATCGTTCGAAGTGAGTCCAAAACCGTGCAGAAAAGTACGCGAAGCTTTAGCGAAAGATACAGGATTGAGTGTCCGAGTGGTACAGGTTTGGTTCCAAAATCAAAGAGCTAAGATGAAGAAAATTCAGAGAAAAGCGAAACAAGAAGGTGATAAAAATAATGAGAAAGAAAAAGATAAAGACGAGAAGAGTATTAAACAAGAGTCACCCTCCAGCGAGCACGGCAATTATCTGGGGCTGGATGGTTCTTACTCAGCTTCAAGTCAGCCGCTCAACCCTAATTTGCCGTATTCTCCCGATGGTAAGAGTCGTTAAAAATAATACTTTCATATGTAGAAAAATCATGCAGAACTAATTAGTTGACAACAATTATTTAAAGAATAAATTAAATAAATGTTAAAATTATGGATATCTTACTTGTTTAAGCAGTCTCCTCGCTGCTTTCGACTGTGCTAAGACCCCATAATGGACAACACATTTTGTGATCCACAAATTATTGTTCAAGTCTCAGTGTTTTTATGCCCGTTTTATGTACGTTTGTAAAGTTCTAAACGCGAGTAACACCGCGAGGCGAAGTTAGTGTAAAATAAGAGTTGCTTAATTTACTTCTCACATCAAAATCGGTCCAACTATTTCAGCAATTAACCATAACAAACAGACAGACAGACATATAGACAAACAAAAAACTTTAAAACTGTTTTTTTCTATAAGTGCCATATTTACTTTCACACGCATTTAGTGAAAACCCGTTGTTTGAAATTATTTATGTATTTGTCAAGATTTGTCATATTTCATACACGGTCATCTTATTAAGTATAAGATGACTAGTAGAACTTGTACAATAATATCAGTATCCTAGATAAAACAATAAAGATTAAATGTTCATAGCTTTACATATTTTTAAGTTCCGTTATAGTTTTACATGCTAAATAAGTCGAAATTGTCATAAAAACATAATCTAAATCTTTTAAATTACGAAATGCTTTCATATAAACATGAAACAAGAAACTTCGTTTATCTAATACCTTTAAACAAGCAAGTCTTGTAAATATATAAGCTGAACACCTCGGAAACGGTTCTAACGATTTTTATGAAATTTAGTATGACAGGAAAAAGAGATAAATGGATCTAGTTAGCATTCAGTTTTAGAAAACTTACCAAAAAAAAAATATCGTGCAATACTCGGTCATTAAGGTACTCTGGATTTAATAGTGAACTATTTTCCATTTCAGATTATCCAGCTCATTCCGGTGACAGTTTCTGCAGTTCAGACATATCGCTCGACGGCAGTAATTTTGATCAATTAGACGAAGGTGCCTCAGACACTATGAGTTTGCAAAATTTGGAAGTGCAGCATCACTCTCACCCCCACGCAGCACATTCGGCGCACGAGCCACTCAACCTCGGCACAGGCTCCGTTGTGAACCCCATAGACAAGTTATACCTCATGCAGAATTCATACTTCAGTACCGATCATTGATTTAACGTCAGACGTGGCGCTGTAAGAAGACCCCGGTCTGCTCAGCGACTACGCCTGCCATCGAACGCGGACCACTCCGCCCAATTCACCGAAACTAACACTAGCCACACATGTTCTTACAGTGACTCTATCCCTCAGATACTACCCTTCAATTTTCACAAGTATTACGCAGACCCATATTAATAGTTAGTCTGCGCAACCAGTCATTTGGGGTCATTAGAAAATCCTGAATGAATTAGTAACAGGCATTTAAATTATAATTTATGAACTGAAGCAGTTATGGTATACACATAAGTAACAATGTAAATTATAAAAATTAACAGTGAATTGTACAAAAGCTCATTGATTTACGACTGCTTTAAATGTTCTAATGACCTTAGTGAAGAGAAAGCTTGCGGTTGTGTTGCTGCAATCTCATAGCTATTATTTATTCATAACACTACGATAATATAATAAAATGGACTCGACTAGGCACAATCATCACTCCGTATACACAAACTATGTATATATTCACGGACTAAAAACAGATAAAATACAATTATAAAACTTATCAGAAAAACATTCTTCTTTTTCCAATGATAGAAATCTATTAAAGGTTTTGATTTCTACTCGAATTGAACAATTGCAAGGTTAGGTGTTTACTACACAAAAAACTTTTGTTAATTCATATTCTGCCTATTTTATATCTCAGAGTTAACATGGAGACATGTATTAATAACTATATGTGTTACTAAATAACAAATAGATACATTTAAACACATGTTACTGTTTTAAAGCTGTGACGTGCTGATAATACGCCAGATAAAGCCTAAAGAAATTGCAGGTGGATCTTAAAATAAAGTAAAGAAGTATTTGTATCTGTAAACAGATATAAAAATACAGTATCCAGTGGAAAGCATGTCTAAATACCATTGTAATTAGGAAATATTTAAGATTAAACTTTCTTTCAATTTCTGTTCATTCTGGTCTGGTTATGCTATAGTTGTTATAAAGTACGACGATCAATATAATTATGTACATTAGATCGACGTGAAATAAATAAAAGTCGGACAAATATTGACATCATGAAATTGTATTATAATCTTTAAACTCGGAGGTTTAATTGGATCTGTAATAGCAATTCACCTCGCAATTCTTATGCTACCGTTCAGAGGCTATACGAAGTAAGAAATATTATTCGAAACAACTAATACGATGTATATATTGTACAGGAATAGCTATTTATTATCAATGAAGTAAATAATAAAGCACATAGTATTATTAGGCCGTGGTTGTAAAATTAATCACTACTTATGTAAGAAAGTACTGTACTTTATGTAAATATCGAGTGTATTAAAAAGCGTAGACTGATAATAATTTCTACTCATATACCTGCATATGTCCGTTTTATTAAATTTTATTTAAAAATTTATTGTTAAATTTCAAAGCCATATGCAATAACTAAGAGAGAAATAGACAGAAAAAATGATGTCCCTTATTAAAAATGCCTAGTAGATCCATTTACCTATACTATAGTTTGAATTTTAATAAAAATACATGTTATTAGAGCAACTCATTTTCTATATAGTCTGAATGTATTACATTGTAAAGAACAATCCACCTTTCTATTTCATATTAATACGTTTGTTAATTGACATTGTTACAACTAAGTATTACCTTTGCTGTGAGGACCCCGGATTACATAATTACATTAAACAGCGTGAAAGATTTTTTGCACTAAAGTTTGACTTAAATGTCTTTTATCTATAATCTTGGCACAAGAACACAATTTAAATCCCTCACTATAATATTGATTTTCGTGAGTAATTAAATAAATACCTGACCTCTCGATGTCGATGTCGTGTATCGTTGGTGAATGCGAGATCGGAGGCCCAATGATGTGGGAGCATCAGTAGAGTGGGTCACCACGCTGTATTGCAGCATTATCTGCATTCGCAATGAGTATGGTGACAACTCTTGTTAGACACACATATACATATAAAAATGTACTTAAATCTTCTCAACAGATGAAAATGTAGAACTCTATGACTGTTATTATCCGTGGCTGTTCCTTTAATATAGAAAAAGCTATTTGTAATACTGTATCTTAATAGTTTCAAAATAGTAGATGTATAATTAATGGATGTCTAGCTGCAAATCTTTTACTTTCTCTTCTGCAATAGATGATGGTAGTTCTAGAGATGAAAACAAACAAAATTATTATGAACTATTTAAATAACAAGCTGTGGATAAACATAAAAACACAAGTATTAGGTTTGTGTTGTAGAATCTGTACATAGTGTTTCCTATTATAGAAAAAACCATTTGAATAAAAGATTGTGGACTTGAAAAAACAAGCGATAAAAACGTGTTAATAATAAGGTGCAATGCGGAATAAGAAAATAATACATGACATTGGCTAAATTGTGGCCATACTCTACTGCAAAGCTATTAATCAATATTTGAAAAGAAATTATGTCAGTTTTTTTTAACCGTATCCGACGTACTTTATTTTATCCATCAACCGGTAAACTGTTACATGTACTAACATCTTGCCAGCCCAGTACTTACTTATACCAGAAATGTTTATAAAAATGTTAAGGCTCCAAACAGTATCCACTACAGGAAAATCTAGTCATGTTGTCTTTTATTATGTCAATATATTTTGTTTGGGATAGTCCAGTAAGTATATTTGATGTAATTCTTGTAATATATTAATAAGTTTGGGTATTTAAATTTAATCTAAGTAAGAGTAATCAAACAATTCTAGTCAAACTTCTTTGAACGTTTGTCCGTTAATAACAACTACTGAAGATGTTACTGACTAATGGACGCATAATTTTATATTTTAAATTGATGTAAATTAAAACTTTAAAAAGTTGAATTTGTTTTTTATCTTCTTACTTTTAGTAGGAACCTTATATTTTATTGTTAATAGTCAGGCAGAAAGGATAGGACAGCAGGGGGCCACCTACAAACAGTGGGTGGCCCGAGGTACGTCGGGGTTTTCCTTCCTAGGGTGCACCTGGTTCCCCGGCTCCTAATACCCGCGATGGCGTGCGATATTAGTCGGTTCGAGTCCGAGGAGGAGAGGTCCACAGGAGGTGGTATCCGTGGGGATTTCCACACGGGGAAAAAATAAAAGGAAGAAGGATAGCAAGGTTACGAGGTTCTAAATTGAATTGGTCCAAAAAGTTCCTGTTCTTAAGTAACTCAAGAAAGTCTCGTGAAGCTTTAGATTTACTGTTTTTTTAACCCCCGACGCAAAAAGAGGGGTGTTATAAGTTTGACTTCGATATCTGTCTCTCTCTCTCTCTCTCTGTGTGCGTGTGTGTGTGTGTGTGTGTCTATAGCATTTTTTTCATTTGAAAGCCTTGCGATGATTCTAAGCTATGTTTGGTTGATATCGGTTCAACAGTGTAAGAGTATCAGCTCTTTTACAAATGATGTAATGAATTTTTTGATGAAATGAATGAGGCGCTCATAGGTGCAGCTGGGTGCATTCAATAGGAGGTCAGTAAGTCTAATCTCTCTATAATCTACGGAGTGTTTAGTATCTATAACAATATGTGAAGGCAAATTTATTTTATTTATTTAATATTCCTTTTTTAACAAAAGAATAATAGACACAACATGTTTTTGTATGAAAAGACCATAAAGTAGCCTAATTGAATTCTGAAAGTACATGTGCTATGCAGTGAAAATAAAATTAAAACATAACTGCAGAAAGGCACAGTGTAAGATGACCTGTCATGACACTAAAGTTTGGCTGTTAAAGAATCCCTGGGCATTTAATCCGTCGATGTACAAAAGTGTATAAAGTTTATAATAAATAAATAATCCCCTTTCGGGGGTGGGTTAAGGCCGTACGTCCCACCTAGTGCGGATTGGGGACTGGTAAGACAACGTTGTGACTACGCAATCTTGCCGCTGGATGTTTTCAAGCCGCCAAAGGCCTCCAATTCGCACTCGTTGATATGAAATAATCTCGGTTATGAGTGCCTCTTTTCTAGTCTGTTCAACGACAATTAAAATTGTAAGTAGGTACATATTAGTCAATAAATCAATTCAATAATACAAGACATGTAACAAACAAACAGCTGACCTTGAGATACCAAATACACAAAGTTAAGAAATTTTAGGATATACAAATCTTTAGTTCAAGCGCCCTCTATGTTTTGTTTGTTGTATTTGTCACTTTTAGACCCTGCCTCTATTGCAACTCTAGTTACAGCAAATTTCAAGATGGCGGTAGATCGTCTTACTTCGTTATTTAGTTACAAATTTAACATGATAGTGTACTATACAATTAAATTATAATTTGGTATCTATACTGTACAAACCAAAACATGTTCCAGTGTTTACACCTCTTCGTTTCAATTTACAAGGTGTATTTATATCACAATTACCTAGTGAAAGCAGTTTTAGACCTTCTGAACTATTTTCCCAAAGAAAAGTAGCAATCCTCTAACCAGAGTTTCTATATAAATTCAGATTTTCAAGTTATTCGAAAAACCGAATTTTTTCGGAAAGTTATTCAGATTGATGAGCTGATATTATGGTTTTGCTAATTATCTTTGCTGGATTGGCCTTGTATACTACCACATTTTCACAGTTGGCAAACAGCCATTCAAATAAAACTTTACTTAAATGCCATTTATAACTACAAGGTTAATGTGTAATGTCGTAAGCAAATCTGCCTGGACACATTGTGCTACGTTGGTTTTTCTTGATTTCTGGATATTCAACACTTCAAATTCGCCTTGTCCATAAGTAATGTTAATACGAGTTTTCTGTACAATTGGACACACTGAAGTTATCACTCTAAGCTAAGCTACTCTTCCTAAATATTCTTAAACCTATAGTGTACCAAACTTTGCTGCTTTGTTTGCAATAAAATCTTGCGAAATATTTAGAATACTTCTAAAATTGTTGAAACTGACCTACATGCCACTGATATATTATTAAAATTGAGAAGATTGAGAAGACTTTATTTTGTCTATTACATACTACTGCAGTGAAGCAGGTGAAGAAACCTCATATCTATAGAGATCAGACTTTCATTCAACTAGGTCAACACACATTACACTGTTAACTAAAAATATATTTTAAGATAACCAAGAGTAGAACTATAGTCAGTACAGTTTTAGTTAAAGCGCAATCACTTAAATTATAGAATAGAATAGAATACTTCAATTATATGTCAGTTAATGTGAGTGCAATGACCACACAGTTGGCCTAGTGGTTTCAGAGGTCGCCACACCGCTTCCTACTGCGCCAAGTGTTGTAGGTTCAATTCCTACATGGGATAACACTTTGTGTGATCGATAAATTGTTGGTTTAAGTCTGGGTGTACTTTGTGTCCGTTTCATGTATGTTTGTAAAGATCCCCGTGACACAGGAATTTATATTCCTAATGTGGGAGTTATACTTACATAAAAAAATGTTGCCACAGGGATTTATCGTGTATATAGGCGTCTGTAGCCGCTATAACCTTAATACCATTGTGATCCAGTTTCAGAGACATGGCGGTACACCACTAGTTGCTGTGTCTGTATACATGTGTATCAAGACTATTTGTTGATCAATTTAAAGTCTCGGTCAGCTCAGGCTATAAGATAAACCAACCTATGTCATAGGCTACCCTTGCGTTGGTGTAAGACCGTGGGGAAGCACCTATGTCAGCGGAGTGAGGTAACATAACGTGACGTGAAGGATGAAAGACATACCAGCCATATTAAGGGAAATAATAAAGAGATAATAAGAAATATACGAAATAAAACAACAGATTTACCTAACCTAAAACTTAACTAGTTTATTTACAAACTATCATCTAAACTTAACTTAGTTCATACAATATTGTAGTAATGTTACCATGGAATAATTCACGAACTTCAAAACAGTATCTGTAACTCTATAAACAAACCTTAAGTCATATATATACATAATTACTAAACTAGCTAAAGTTGGCTAAACATTATTTACACGGTCACTATGTTAATATAATTACTGTTAAATGCATCTATTTACAAGTTGTTTATCAAAAGCTATTGAAATCTGATAATACAACACTAATTTAGAGATAAATTTGAACTGTAATCAGTGCGTAAATAATGAGCTTATTGGCTAACAATATAAGGCAGTTCCTCCAACGGTAAGGAAGAGATGAGGTATGTCATTTTATGTTAATGCTACTCTTATTTTAATAATATACACACAAACGAGACTAATGAATCACGCCACAGAAAAGAGGCACCAGTTTTCAGCCAAAATAACAGAAATAACAACCGAAGCTTAGAGTCACGAGTTTGGTTCAAGATGAAAAGAAACAAAGTCACTCAACACAACGCACGCGATACCGAGCCAATCGTCCTTCCCGTGGTGGTGATACGAGCTATCTATGACAGCGGTGCGATCAAATTGTAACTCTCAGCCACGGTAATGGTCCTAGATGTTATTAAACCAACGGTGAGATCAATCAAATTAGTCACCCTTATGTGTCCTTAAGAAAAATATATACAAATCATTTCCCCAACTAATAAGTCAAGAATAAACTCTTAATTTTGTTGTTAAATAAATCAGAATTAATGTACCTAAAGTTGCGCTTTTTCCTTTCAATTAAAAAATGTTCTTTAAATATTTAGAATTTATCCAAATTTGTCAAAACTAAATGAAATGTCACTAACTGTTTCCGAAACATTGTTGATGCCTAATTGCGGAGAAAAGATTTGCTTATATTTTTATTCTAGTGAGGTAGGTCCAAAGGTTCAAGCCGAACCGCATCTCATAATATCAGTCTTCGTCGCACACTCCATGCTCATTCCTAAATGCCATTCATATGTACAATCTGGACAAACCCTTAAAAACTATATATGAGACGGATTCTCACCTGAACCATGCGCAAACGTACGCTCGTGTTACTGTTGACTGAAAAGAGTAGATCATTTGAGACAAAGAAGAACAAAAATAAACATACCTTGGAAGTGACGCTAGTTTAAAACTATAGATACTAAATTATTCAGAAGAATGCAAGAGAGTTCACTAAGAGAGACTATTAGAAGTAAGACAGATGAACCTAATGGGGAACAGTTTGAAATGGTCACAGCATGCGAGCATACGCGTGAGGTAGGACTTCGGTATTCGTATTACTAGTGTACTATACTATGTAATAAGTTCCACTCAAAGTTAACATTACTTCTCGTTGGAAGCCCGAATTGAGGCAGTTTGAGATTACAATCTATTATTGCTTAACAATTCTACATGTGGTGGTAATGTTTAACTTTGTGTAGATTGCCCTTCGGCGCAAAATAACTTCTTAAGTGAAATGATAAATATTCTAGGAGTAAGAAAATCCGAAATGATGATATATGTAATAAGGAATTTTAAATCAAAACCGTGCGTATAGAAATGAGATCAAATTTAAAAAAAAAAAGATTCTAAAATAAACACATAAAAAATTTAAATTATTTGAGGTCAGGAAGGTATAATAAAAATATACGCCTCTGGACATTAAATGATACATATTCACAATACCAAAACTATTCGAAAGATGGGCTGTTGTTATATTTGTAACATAAGCCTCGCCAGATTTAGTTAACGCTTATATACATTCTAGATATTCTGAAGCTATACAACCGGCTAGGCTAACAGGCACTTATTTAAGGCATTTTGATCAAGAAATTATGAAATGAAAAAAGATTATGAAATAATCATAACAGGTTGCAAATAATATGTTAATCAAAATAAATACAACTAGAAAAACAGTTCAAATTATAGTAAAATTTACATACAAAAGTAATAAACCGAATTCTAATGACAACTAAATGTCAAAAGTAATGTATGTACTTAAACCAATATTAAATGCTTTTACAGCTTTTACACTGTAACATGTTTTAACCCCTCATTTGAAATCCATTGATTTCAATGTTAATGGTTAATGGAATGGTTATAAAGAACAAAATATAACTGATGTTAGTGTTAAAAAGGAGCACATCAAAGAGATGCCCATGGAGATCGGACGATGATGTTGGCGCGCTCACGAGGGTGATGTTTCCGTTCGAATGGCTCCTTGATTCACTAACGAGTGATAACAACAGCTCAACTTTTCCCTTCTTATACATTGTGACACCAAAGCTGAACAGGTGGCTACCTCTTCAGTAGTAGATTTGAATTCACCTTGATCACGAAGCATGTAACCGATTCAGGGTCACCTGAAAAATAAAGTCTGTATAAAAAAAATATGTAATGTGTGGTAATAAAGTGGTGTTCAAGCTTCTTCCAACTCCAAGAAATCATCAAGTAAGTACTCTAGAAAGTCTTCTAATTCACTGAGAATGACAATCGTTACATCTTCTTCTCAGGTCAAAACTTTTCAATTTGCCTAAGTTTAAAAAAAAAATTGTAGGCCCAAACGAATTTATTTAACACTGGACGGCAGTAGGAAGAAGTTGTAAAATTAGTAAATTTAACTCATTCAGTTTTGTGTCACACATTAAAGACAAATCGTTAGCAGAAAAAGGTTAAAATCTGTACCTTTGCATTCTTAATTTCGATATCCGGGTCCATATCTCGATCAACCTCTGTGCAGAAACTACCTGAGGTGCCTGCGGCGTGTAGTTGGTGAGTGTGCTGCTCTGCCAACGCACTGGTATCCATGCATCTGCCCATGCTTGCATCCCCAAGGTGGTTCTAATTTGACTTCTGAAATAGGGTAACAGTTACTTAATATTTCAAAGACGTCAATAGGTGTTTCTCAAGGACGCAGTGAACCACACTGCTTTAGAACTTTCCTCAGAAGTGAGATTCAGAAAGAGCGCAGGTTCTTGGTAATTCATCTCTCTAATGAGAGAGTGGCGAACTGCAGAAAACAGCGAGATCGGAGGAAAGCGCCCCATTCACCTGTTTCGCCCACCAGACTACACTTACTTCTGAAGAAGCACTGGTTTACCACATCCATACGTCCATTCTCTCGCAAGACTAGGTACTCTTGAAGTTTATAGTACTTATGAAAGATTTGTATTCTGTTGATGAAAAAAAGCATCTTAATAAAGTCAGCAAGGCTTTTATTCCATAGTACCCCAACTCCTTTTAAAATCCCAACATTAAAACAACGATAGTTAATTATTCAAAAACTTTCACAAAATAATTTTGTATGATAAATAAATTAAACTACTTCAAGAATTACAATGATATACTAATATTCAATGATACTTATAACTGGCAGTACACCTTATGTGGCTGTTCTATTTAAATATAATCTTCATGCAAGACATTCCTAAGCACTATTTTCGATATTATTAAAATAAATCAACGAATGTAAATCGAATTATAAAGATGCTTGAATCTGCGCACTGCTGTCCTTTCAAATAATCAATCAATAATCCAAAAGAGGCTGCTTCTTCCCAACTTCTGCCCAACCAAAGTTGCGCATACCGTACGCTAATGGGTTTTCGGAGTTCTCTAGTAGCTAACTCTACTTAGCTTATCTCTCGCTCTCATAAATAGGTTCAATTCTCACCTATCTGTTATTGACTTAAATTTTGGGTAATTGATACTTTAAACTCAACAATTGGAGGAAAATAGGGAGAAAATTGAATGGAAAATATAGTTTAAGCTTGGGAAATAGGTGCACAACTATGTATTAAATGTACACAATGACTTAATTCAGTTACCAAAAATCATATATATATGACTTTGTTCAAGTCAAAATAAATAAAGATAAAAAATACTGTCTTCACCGGAAATTTTTGAGACGAAAGGCACAGTAAAAATTCAATATTATAATTTCCAGTGTCCAAGTCAATACCATTCCTTTGACCTGACCTCTCCCTTAAAATTTGGAAGCGTTTTTGATCACATCATGATCAATTGTCAAATTGTCAAAGTATTAACAATATAAAAATCACCTGATATTTCTTTCCCGCAACAGCAAATTGATGTATTTTATTTAGTAATCTTGAGGTAGCCTCAGTGCACGTCACTTACAACTGTCTCTATTGCACTGACTGATATAATCCGAATATGGCGGCCATGCGCAAAGAAAGTCACCTCAGAAAATCAATATTGCAAAGCTTACACTAAGGCTGAGTTTTCAAAGTCATCTGGAGCGAAACGGCAAAGTTAGCGGCGCGGCAACACAACCTGTTCTTGAAACCAGCAGGATCGTGCGCCGTAGTGTTATGTTCTCTCATGAGTAATTATAGTTCGTGAAATATGGATTTGGGATATCACAAAGCAGTGACTAATGTCTAGTCTTGTTTTAGATTAAATCGTGTATTATAGAATGCATAAAATCAGGATGGTGGTGTGGGGGAATGGGTCACATGTTCCTCCAACTCAAAGGGAGTATCCTCCGACCAGGCTAGGTGATCATGCCTGGCGGGCCACTGCCCCCACTGCCCAACGGTTGATGTTGGAAAGTTGTATATATGTTAATCGGCGCGGGAACTTCTATTGCGCGATTTAGGATTGGTAACTTCTTCGTACACTACGATACTATCTATCTTATTCGTATATTTATGTTGACGCTGTATGAGGAAGTCGCCACAGTGGTGGTATTTTGGAAAGAGACTGTCATTTCCAAGTTCTGATGTCGGAGTTGCTTACAGCTCTCAGCGGAAATTTGAAACTTATATCATCTTTATAAATAGATTGCTTTCATTTATTGAGAGTTCAATCGAGATATATCCAAATGGGGTGACTGTCGTAACTCAGAAGTAATAAACAAAGTTGCCAAGGATAATCGTTTTTTTTATAAAAGACTAAGATCTTATAACTCTAGAAATGAATAGTAGTCCTTTTCATCGAACGCTTTATACTGTAATTTACAATCATTGAATAAAGATGTATTATGTTGGTGTACTGCATCACTTACAGGAAACCACAGCAAGAACAACTAAAAGAAACAACCAAAGAACAAACCTACCAGCAATAAAGACAGTAAATGTTTTAAATATAGTAATGAAGTGGAATTAAAAATAAAAAATTAAAGAACTTGTAAAAAGCACAAAATTGACATAATCACAAATAGATTAGAAAGATTGCGATTTTATTCTATGCCTAGTTGACATCGCTAGACTGGTGAGCCTGGTCTACTAACCCCTCCACAACCTTCGAGAACACTTCCATATACCTAAATCTATGCATTTGAACACGCATTGCCTGAGCCGCCGCGTCGCCACGCTCCCGCTTCCCGCTAAGTTTGTGTTCGAAGCCTAAAACCTGCGCCATAAAACAACAACTACTTAAACTCGTCAAACAAAGCTGTATAAGATACCTACAGAAATTATTAACATCACCAAGTTCTGGTATGGGAACCAGGTCAATAGTGTCAGGTGGGCAGAAGTCAGATACAACTGTACCAGGGTGGATTTCTAAGTAGATGGAGTGTGCCTTGATTATGTTAGCTACGCAGACATCATGGTGTTGCTAAATGCTTCGCCCTGCAGCCATCGTCATCGAGACTGGCGGACTACCAGGTACTAGGAACACTACTAAGTGTTCCTAGTACCTTGATGACATTACAAAATTCTTAGATGTTCAAATTAATTCTCAGCTAAACTGGAAATCAAAATAGGAACCCTCTGATTCATATATCTCTTCCGCA
Organism: Hyphantria cunea; assembly: GCA_003709505.1. NCBI lineage: Eukaryota > Metazoa > Arthropoda > Insecta > Lepidoptera > Erebidae > Hyphantria > Hyphantria cunea. The sequence continues at coordinate 14,634 of PKRV01001717.1, read as the reverse complement.
TGTTATCAATTACAGAGTCTCGAAGATGAAAGTGGAAGTGACCAGCTCTTAAAGAAGTTTTCTAAACATCGATAAAAGCTAAACTTAGATGCAGCGTAATGTGTTGTAACGGTAATTAGTCTAACATGTAGAAGGCTTTTCTCCTGCAGAAACGTGCCCATTCGAATTATTTACGAATATCGCTACTTGAATCTTGCAAGAATCAATTTAACTGGGTATTTAACCTATTAATTCCTTTACTAATTATTTATTTTGTTCAAAAACAATAATACGGAAGCATTAAAAAACAATACGAAAGTATGGTAGATAGTTACATAATTAATTATTGAATAGTTAGAATTGTTACAGATATGACATTCGCCATTTGCATGTTTGCTTATAGTTATTGATAGATAGTAGGTGTTCTGTAAAAAATTTTTGTCGTAAAAGTAAAATAACGAAGAAATTTACTATCGATTTATTTTCAATCAAAATATATATGTTTCATAAAAAGTCAGTAAATTTGTACAAATAAAGAAGGTTAGCTATAGATATTTCATATCAATTAATCATTAATAATTTTGCGTTAATTTCTTTTTAAAGTGGCTTAATTATTTTTACATAATTATATCGACATGCTACCATAAGAGAGAAGAGTGGAGTTGTCTTTTTAATAATCTTTTATTAGCTTGGTTTGCATCTATGAATCTATGTAACGGCATTTTAAACATGATTGGCCCACTTCAAAACGTTTGAAGGAATTGAAACTTGGTACACAGTTTATATTTACGTGGTCCAGACTGTAGCAGCGGCAAGTTTTGAAACATTATCTTTATCCTGAAAATAGAAAAGGATTTCACTTGTCATTGTAAATTATACAGTTTCCAAGATTATAGTTAAGTAGCGGTTTATTTATCTTCCTGTTTAAAATGCGCAGACTAATTGGTACTACTTATTGTAGGCATCCAGTCGTATTTATTGTTTTCCGCCTGAATTATGCTAACCCATTTCAATCTCGTAAGATCATCGCTTAGAAATCTGGAAAATATAAAACAGTATAAGTGCACTAATATACATTCTAAGACTATTATTGCTACTTAACATAATCATCATATTAACAGAAAGACAAAGACAACTAAACAGTGAACTTGCAGGGGACCTCACCGTATCACCGCGCACCGAATGCCATCCCGACTCACTAGGACTAACGGCATTCAGTTCCGACTCACTGGAACTTGCGGCACTCAGTTACGACTCACTGGAACTACTCACTCATGGCACTGGCAAGCCCGGCCACAAAGCACAGACAACTGACTCATCCTGATATCGACCTCCGGTCTTGGAGGGGAGTGATGTGATGACTTCCACATACTACGCAACAACAGAAATACACTACAGTGCCATCTACCGAAGATAGGTCAAACTACGGAGTAAACGAAGGAAATTAAGAAACTACGAATCCTGCATCACGCAATAGAAGTTCTCGCGCCGATTAACAAATATACAACTTCCCAACATCGTCGGGCGAGGCCCGCCAGGCATGATCACCTTGCTTGGTCGGAGGATCCTCCCTTTGTCTCGCAGGAACATGACACCCATTCCTCCATAACACTTTAATTACTTTAGTGGCTTTTAACTTGGCTATTTACTCGCTATCAGATCACCCAAATGCCTATTTGCTCCACTGTGTCATAAAAAAATTGACAGGATAAGCGAATTTTTAGTTAGAGCGCCATCTATGTTTTGTACGTTGCATTAGTCACTCCTGAACGCAACCCTATTGCAACCTCATAAATGGTAGATTTTAAGAACCATATTAAACATTATTGTGTATTAAGCCCGTAGATGACGTTAGATATATCAACAGTAAGTAAGTCTACGGCTGGACATATACCTCTACTGAGATAGGACTATATCACGCTGGCCAAATAGGTTGGTAGGTGTAGTTCCCTTACTTAGTCGCCTCTTGCGGCACCCATGGGATGTATGGGCGTGGTGACACACTGTATTCCTAATTCAACACCCCAAGGAGAACATCGTTTAACTCTGTTATTTCGTCACAAAATTAACAGTATGGTATCATTATCAAATAAGAATTCCACATTTAATCTTTTAAAACCAAAATTCTGATCCTGAATCATAGAATGAGAATGTTACAATGATTAATATGCTATGTCGTAGACAGATCCACATCTACCGTCATGCTTTGTTGGTATTGCTTAATTTCTAGATTTGATCAGCGCTTCGAATAAAGGGACTGTTCTTATTTATAGGCGTCGGTAGCCGTTATAATCTTAGGACCATTTTGATCCAGTTTCAGACACATACAAAATTAGTTGCGGTGCCTATATGTGTATACGCCTGTTGTGAGACTAATTGTTGATTAATTTAAAGTCTGTGTCCACCATAAGCGCAAGCTTGGGGTGATAGATGAAATCATTTGTCCCCCTAGCAGAAGTAGGCCGGGATAGTAGCGCTACTCGCTACGGAGTGCATGTGGCCTGGTGTCATTAGGTTTGGTAATCTGCGAGCTATGGAAGACCCGGGACACGTCTGTATTCCAGGGTTTTCTTTTCTAGGGTACACCTAGTTCCCCAGCAACAAGTACCTGAGACGGTATAAATATTTGGAGGTGGCATCAGGGGGATTGCCGCAAAACAAAAAAGCTGAGATGTGCTGTTTTCAGATAATTCAATAAAAAAATTAAATGTTGCGTGAGCTGTCGTTACCTAGGTGTAACACTGTGCACCTCAGCAGTTTGATATAACAGTGGCATGGTAAGGAAGAAAGATATACCAGCCATATTGAGGGGAATATTAAAGAGAAACTAAGAAATGTACGAAATAAAACAACAGGTTTACTTAACCTAAAATTTAACTAGTTTATTTACAAATTTTCATCTACACTTAACTTAGTTCATACATATGTCATAAACAATTTAAGACCTTAAATATAGCTTATATGATAAATTTCATAAAATACCTGGCAAATACATCTAATATTTATACATAATTATAAAACTGCGGCAACTTAACTAAGCGTTTCATTATATACATTTAACTACTCCCCTCATATCCCTACTCTAAGTACTTATTAAATATAAAGTATGTGCAATTCCGCGATAATACTGTTATATCTAAAACTATGAGGATTTAATGTTACAACTAATGCATGAATAATGAATTTATACGCTATGAGTTTAAGGCATTTCCTCCAATGAGAAAGTAACGAGGTATATATAACTAACCTAACCTATCGTTAAAAATTTACACATAAACGAATCTAATGAACCGCTTCACAGAAAAGGGGCTCCCGTTTTCAGCCATAGAAATAACAACCGAAGCTTAGAGCCACCAGTTTAGTTCTGGATGAAAAAAAACGAAGTCACTCAACATTACGTCTTCGTTATAATAGGTCTTAAGAAAAAGCCCGCGTACTAAGAATGGCACACTGGATGCAGGCAACTTCCCCAGCCACGACGGCACAGCCAGGTCGCTCTGTGGACAGGGTGCTTTAAGCCGCCACTGCAAGCGTCTATATTGCAGGAAGGTGGCCACAATCTTAACTATTCGACGAGGATTAGTAGATGTGCACAGTTTAAACAGCAGGTAGCACTCCGCGGGAGGTCTCGAAGGGTATGAAAACTATAAGATCTACTCTGTTGCCTCCAGGATGGTAAACGCATACAGTTGTCCGAGCAAATTGTCCTTCCCATGGTATTGATACGAGTGTTCTACGTTAGTGTTGTCGACCAAGTTGTCACTGTAAGCTACGGTAGTTATCCTAAATGTTTCGGTACCAACGGACTTAGTCGCCTTTATGTGTAATTCAGTAAAAGATATACAAATCACTTTGTTAAATAAAAAAGGGATAAAATCTGTTTTAGTGTATAATTGATTAAAATTATTTTCCCGAAGTTGTATATTTCTTTTTAACAACTAAAAGTTCCAAAACTATTCTGAATTTATCTCAAGCTGCCAAAACGAAACTTAATGGGACTAACTGTTTTTGAAATGTTGTTGATGCCTAACTGCGAAGAAAGAATTTGTTTTTATTTTTTATTCTAGTGAGGTAGGACTAAAGGTTCATGTCGAACCGCGTCTTATGATATCAGTCTTTGTTACCCACTCAAGCCTCACTCAAATATCTTTTACAATTACAATCTGGATAAACCCTTAAAAACTATATATGAGACGGATTCCCACCTGAACCATGTGCCAACGCACGCTCACGTTACTGTTGATTGAAAAGAGAAGATCATTACAGACAAAGAAGAACAAAATTAAACATACGTTGGCAGTGATGCTAGTTTAAACTAATATACTGAATTAGAAGAGTGCAAAAGAATTTAACAGGCGAGACTATTAGAAGTAACACAGATGGACCTAATGGGGAACAGGTTTTAATGGTCAAAGCGTGCGAGCATACGCGTGAGGTAGAACACCGGTATGTTTATTGCTAGTGTACTATACTATGTAACAAGTTCCACAGCAGTAATGTTTATACTGATGGAAGCCTGAAATAAGTCAGTTATGAGATTACAATTTATCGTTGCTTAAATTTGTTGGTTATGTTAAACTTTGCATGGATTACTCATGGGCGCAAAATATGTTTTTAAGTGAAATTATTAATGTTGTAGGAGTAAGACAATCCGAAATGATGAAATAAATAATAGAATATTTTAGTCAATGCATGTGGAAATGAGATCAAACTTAAAAAAATGATTTTAAAATGAACACACAAGACATTGAAACTATTTGAGGTGAGCGAGGTATAATAATAAACATACGCCTCCGAACATTAAATGAAACATTAATGATATAATATATATGCGACATCAAAACTATTCGAGAGGTGGGCTGTTGTTATATTTGAAACATAAGCCTCGCCAGGTTTAGTTAACGCTTATATACATTCTAGATATTCTGAAGCTATACAACCAGCTAGGCTAACAGGCACTTAATTAAGGCATTTTGATTAACGTTAAATAAGCATAACTAGAAAATCAGTTCGAATCACAATAATCGTAAAAAATTAATACAAAAGTAACAGACCGAATGCTAATGACAACTAAAGGTTAAAATATAATGCGTGTATATAAACCAATATTAAATACTTCTACAGTTTTTAAACAGGAGCATCTTAGGGTTATAATGAAAAAACTAAACTTATTTTTAGTTTTAAAAAGGAGCACATCAAAGAGTTGCCCATGGAGATGTGCGATCGATGATGTTGGCGCGCTTACCAGGGTGAGGTTACCATTCGAATAGCTCCTTGATAGTTCACTAAAAAGTGATAACAACAGCACAACGATTCCCTTCTTATACACTATGACACCGATGCTGAACAGTTGGCTACCACTTTGGTAGTAAATTTAAATCCACATTGCCCATGAAGCATGTTACCGATTCAAGGTCACCTGAAAGAAAAAGTCTGTGTTAAACCCATCCTCAAAGCGGCTGAGTGATATTCAATATACTCTGGAAATTTGACTAATTCTACTAAAATGACAATCATTTCACATGAAAGATTCCATCTAAATCTAAAACTCATTAACTCTCCTAAGTATAGGGAAAAAAGTTAGGAATCTCAACAAAGACTCATTAAGTAGGTATTGCGTCTATTAAATTTAAATCCTAAATAATAAAAAAATGTACTTGTTTTTGTTACATGTAATTCGTGTCGTACCTCTGTGTTCTCATTTTCTCAATCCCGGTCCATTTCTCGATCTCGCTCAGTGCAAAAACTGCTTGAGGTGCCTGCGACTTTTGGTTGGTGAGTATACTGCTTTGCCTACGCATTGGTACCCTTGCATCTGCCAATACTTTCATCTTCAACATGATTCAAATTCTGAAACAGGGCAATAGTTACTTAATATTTCAAAGATGTCAGCTTGTGTTAATGTCTCACTTCAAGGACTGAGCGAATCACGTACAGCAACTGACCTCAAAAGTGAGTTCAGAAAATGACACTGACACTTAAACCTTAATACTGTGTCGATCTGCAGGAACAAAGGGTGTGGAAAGGGTTCATCTATTTCGTGGCACAAGTCGTTCGTGTTCGTGCACTTTAACACGTCTAAACAAGCACCAATTGACCACATCCATACGGCCTTGTCCTCACTGGACTTTTATAGTTAAGATAGGTTACGGTAAAACTTGGGGGATTTTAAATTTTGGATTTGATTATCTTTAATTGTTTTCGTTTAAATAAGCAATTACATTATTGTAGAATGAATTTTACTATTTATCATTAAGTAATAATTGTTTATAAAGCAGTATAAATACGTACGAGTATATACTATTGAGAGTACTAGTGACACGTAGTGTAGATGATGACATAAATACAAACAAATATATACGACATATAATTCACTTCGCTTTCATTTTGAACGTTAAACATATAAAAAAATTGAATACAGTGACCTCATTAATCATAATAAAGATTGATAAAATGAGTTAGTGTCTTTGCACGTCTAACAGCGATTGGTAGAACGTTCCACAATCGCACCGCTTAGACAGAGAAGGTGTTTTAATTTTGTAGAATGCACAGGCATTTAATTTAAATTTTTCTGACGATCTCATCAATTCGCATGAGTCATGTAGAATAGTAAACCATAATTTAAGGTACCGGAATACCTTGCATTCTATTTAAAATGGATTAAACCGAATGTTATAAAGAAGTGAGGCCGTAGTGTCATTCCGTACGAGCCGGCCCATTCATGCCGAAGTGTGGCTCTCCCATGGTAATTTAGTATAAGTACCGTGTACATGCATATGCATTTAGTAAAAAACGGTTATTTTATTATTAAAAACAAACACTCCACATTTCATTTATTTGTATAGATGCAAAATAAATGCATTTGACAGTTACATCCAATTTGGATAACTAATGTATCTCAATTAATGTTAAACAGTTTTGTACATAGGTACTTCCCCAAATAGGCAGGCAAAGGCATTTTAAACGCCCACTTTTTGCCAGTGTTTTGTCTCCATTCAATAGGTGGCGAGCCTGTTCTCGCTAATCGGAAACCTTACCCTATGCCTATGTTAGCTATAAAGTCAAAATAAATAAAACAATACTGCAACTCTTAATTCATTCTGAAATTGCATAGAATTAACTGCGAAACAAAATTCGATCAATAATTTCCAGGGTCCAACTCAATGATCTCATTTAACATTTAAAATCAAACATTTAGTAATTTAACGTTTCGGATAACATCACGATCATTTTAGTATTATCTATATAGTAATTTAAAACTTACCAGAAGCCAATACCTTCCTGAATCAACAAATTGGTTTGTTACTTGAGGTACTTAATCTGAGATAGCTTTAGTGCACGTTACATACAACTGTCTCTACTGCACTGACTGATAAATCTTCGTCCAGTGGCCATGCGCGATGCAGCTCGCTTACCCCGGCTGAAACCTGGTTTAATCAATATTGCAGTGCCTCCATATCCAACACGAAGACCTGCGCAATATAGTAGTGGCATTGAATTCTTCACAATTTTTTTGAACATATGTCTGCAAATTGCCGACCTGAAAAATCTATCTACATAAATAAAAATGAATCACTGAAATGTAAGCACGATTAACTTTCGATCGACTGCACAAAAATGTATACTTCTTTTTAAATGATTGCTATTCTCGAGACAAGGTTTGTATTAAAGAATATTATGAGAAAACCGTAAGTATTAACCTGTTTAACAGTCTACGACTGTTCTACTTGCAGGAAGCTGTAGCGGACATAAAAGAAAAAAATTGCTATTCGGAATTTAAGAGAACAGAATACAAAAAATTGGCGACATTCGTCGGATCAGCTAGAAGGAAATAATTTTCAATAAGTTCATAAAGAAAGAAATATACCATAAATGGCGATATTTTGGTTTCAAACGTCGACAGGTCTGTTGGCCCGGTGGTTAGTAACTCTGAATGTTAAGCCGTGATTCGTGGGTTCGATTCTCAAGGAGGACGAAAGTTGTGATAAATGCACGGTTATTTTTCGTGTCTGGATGTAATTCATCTAAAATATATGTTTAGAAGTTTATAGGTATATTGTTTATTAACAACTGCTCCCGCATTATGAATATACATCTTGTGCCACGGGGGACTTTACAAACATAAGTATAACAGACACAAAGAACATCCAGACTCAGAACAACAGTTTATGGCTCACACAAAGTATTATATGTATTATATTTCTACTATGTGTCTATTACTGATAATAAGAGAAAGAGGAGTAAAGAAAAAAAGCACTTGGCTCAAACCATACATCAATTTGCCTGGCTTGAAAATAAAATTTGCTTGCACTGTTTGTTCGTTTAGACCTTTTAAACTACTCGATGAATTTTAATGCGGTTTTCATCAATAGGTAGAGTGATTTATTTATTTATATTGCTAGAATGGTTGTGGTCCACGGTGCTGCACCCTTTTGGGAAGACAGCCTTCTCCACAAGCTGGAAGTCATCGAATTTTGGTTAAGAAGATTCATAATGAACCTCGAACTTACGCGTTTTAATATAAATTCAAACGACGAGAATACCAAAAAAATAGACACGATTTTTAGGTAATCTGATTTTATTGCATTAGATTTATATATTTTAAATTACTAACTGATTCCCGCGGTCTTACCCGCGGTTATTGTTTTATTATTTATAGGAAATATTCTTGAATTTTCTTACTTTACGATTTTTTTTCAATTTTTTTCTATCATTAAAACCTACTCCTGAAAATAAGAAACACAACAAAAAATGCTGAAATTGGTCCAGCCGTTGATGAGATGGTGTGACCAAGGGAAATAGAGATTCAATTTCATATATTTTATATATGAGATAAGATTACTCTATTACGTATACCTGCATAAACCTGTAAATAAATTATTTAAAAAGATATTTTCTGCTTATAGTTCAGCTTGCTTTAAAGCACTATTCATTTGCAAAATTTTTTTTAAGATTTCATATTCCCGCTATTTTATTGCGCAGATTCCATGTGTTGGTGGTATATGCGTTGTAATATTGATTAAACTGGGCTTCCAATGGCAAAGGCTACATACTGCGCATGACTGGTGGGCGCGTCGTCGCGTACCTGTGGCTTCGCTTCGTCCACTGACTGCAGTTGCCCCAGTCGTAAATTATGTGCACTGAAGCTACCTGACCAATGCAATACATCAATGCACTGATGAAAGAAACTCAGGTAAGTTGTTGATTAAGTACTAATACTAGTATTTACCCCGTGTTGTCCTGTTTTATCACTTTACAAGCGTTTAAATTCTAAATGTTAATGGCGTGCGAAATTATATCGTAAGATTCGCTTGGCGTTTTTTTTCGCGACATTAAATGGCTCCTTGATTATTAACTTGATATACACTAGTGTTGTGCTATAAATTATCGTTCCTTTTCTGTGCCACGTCTTGGAATTAGTCTTAGCAATGGAACTATTGCCTTATTTATGTAACTTTTACCTTTTTTCAGAAAGCCACAGGTGAACACAATAAAGATGAAAGCATTTTAGTGCATGGAGAGAGCAGTACAGTCACTATATGCTAGAGTGTTATCGAGAAACAGACGGAGATGGAAAATAAGAACACAAAGGTAAGTTTATATATATATATGTATGCTGAAACCATTTTTCTAATGAGGGGCAATATCCAGCAGTTAAAAATTAAATATTATTAATATGATGAGATTTACTAAGAAAGTTAAAATAGTTTAATAAATTTGTTTGCGTATCTCGAACATGATCTTTTCCAGTAACGGTTTACGGTAGTATTAGTTTTAAGGTGTTTACAGAAAGAAACGGCTTTTAGGAGTCTTATTAAGAAAATAATTACTAAAATAGTCAAAATATATTATAGTTTTAAGAACTGAAATTAACGCACTTTTGTAAACAGTTGAACTAAAAAATAGAAAATTGTTTTGTAAAAGTTCAAAAACATAACTTTGAAAAAAAAGTGGATCCCTGCAACTCAAGCGTCTCAGTCTCATGTGCATGGCTTAACCTTTAATTGCTCCGTTATAATCAAGGGGCCAGAGTGATTTGGACTTCGATTGGAAAAGCAAGAAGAGTTGTTGCACTCCGCGGTTAGCTTTATCGTTTATGAGGTCGCCTAGCGCCGCTTTGTACTGCGCTGATTGTTGTGGGTCCAAACACCACATTCGGCAGTACTTTGTGATCCACATTTTATTTCCAAGTCTGGGTGTTCTTTGTGCCCGTTTAATGTATGTTTATAAAATTCCCGCGACAGTCAGTTTTTTTCTAATAGAGAGAGAGATTTGTCTTTCTACCCGACTGCATCAGAAGGAGGATAATGTTTTTCGAGCGTATGTATGTATATGGGTATGTATGTCCATTTCTCACATGTCTTTGGCACACCTTACAGCCCAACGATTGGACGTTTTTGACACATGAAGTATTTTTAAATTCATCAAAATTGTGGTTGTTTAATTAATTTAGTTTGTTTTTCTTCATACCTTGCAATATGGATATCAAATGAGAGGTTGTGAAATGATCGTTTAAAAAATGCGTATGTATCATATCACATTTAAAATCCTTTTTTTACACTATTTGTCAATTAGTAAACTTTAATCTCAAAATGTAATAGTATATCTTTCTGTTGGGTGGTCCAATTTACAAAAAATACTTTTTAATTTCTTGTCATTTTTGCGAAATTTTAGGTATTTTTTTAGGAAATTAATAATATTTATTTTGTCTTCTGATTTATTACATCTAGCTAATTTACTATAAGAATGTGTTCATCTATACTTATATTATGAAGAGGTAGTTTCTGACTTTATTTATGTTTTCTCTGTCAGATCCTGAAAATTCTTTCACTAACAGAAAGCGCCACTATTCATATAGGAGTGACATATTTTAATTATGGTTGAACAAAAAATTGAGTTAGACATAGTACTTGTAGTAAGTGGGCGCAGGTTGGTTACATTTCTTTTGAAATGGTCACATGAATGAAATTCGGAAGTAGTAACGGGAGTATACAGTATATAGTGTGAACATGTTATCAGCTTCGAGAGTCAAGCTGGATTCAAATCTACTAACAAAGAGATTCAGCTTTGGTGACATAGTGTAACATCGCTCATGTGAGCGCCAATATCAACTTATCCAACTCTTAGGGTATTTCTCTTATGTGCCAATAGTTCAAGACAAAAGTAGGTAACAAATAAAAATATTTTTTTGTAAATAACACTTCTATTAAACCTAGTCACTCCAAATGAGGAATTCACCTTGCTCTAGTTGAAAAGCTGTTCCCCGTCATGGGCCACCCCCCGGTGCCTCCATCGATATCAACCTCATACCGAGGAGCCACCTATCGTTGAAAATCAGGCCCAAATACTTCATCTGGGCCTGATGCTCGACGGCTTGTGGCTCTTCGACGAACACTTTCGATAGATTGCTTTTTGCTTTACGAAATAGCAGGGCCTCCGTCTTGTCCAGGGCCACCCGCAGGCCCAGCGCCTCGATGCGCCCGACAGACACACACCGTAACAGTGGGGCTCCTAGGAGTTGATTTGACTGCTGGCAGTCGAAGAACATCGGAACGCATGCTCTGCGATGTTCTTCGGCTACGCATGCAATCACCAAATGAGACAGTGGGGCTGTAGGCCTGCCCGTGCTTCTGGGTAGGAGGACGGACGCCAGGGGCGAGGCTATGGTGCAGTGGGCGGCCTCGGTGGGCCTCTGTCTCCTGAACAGAGGCTCCACTAACACGTGCGTGCGACAGCAGGGGGGTCGATAGTGGACCTTTCGTTCGCTACCCCTGCTGACGCCGCAAGAGTAAGGAACTGGTGTGTCCTGGATGAGGTTGAGACGCTCTCGGATCATTTGTACATCCGAGTCGAAGTCTCCCGGTCCCTGGGCCCCAGTAGAGATCACGTGGCGCGGCGATCCTCGCGCTTTCTGCGATGGGCTGTCACCAACATCGATAGGGACCTGCTAGAGGAGGCAGCCATGATTCAGTCTTGGCTGTCTCCGCGGGCCTCAATCTCGACTCCGGAAGTCGACATGGGGGCTGGCCGCTATCGTGATGCGATTACGCAGATTTGCGATGCTGCCATGCCCCGGATTCGAGGTTGTCGGCCTCCACGAATAGAGGTCTACTGGTGGTCCCAGGAGTTGGCTGACTTCCGTGTGGCCTGTACACGTGCCCGGAGGGCCAGCTTTACGAGGAGTACCGCGAGGCGCGGAAAACTCTGAAGCTGGCCTTTTGCCGCGCCAAGGACGAAAGTCGAAAGGAGATGCTGGAGGGTCTCGATCGTGACCCCTGGGGTCGCCCATATCGTCCGGTGCGTCAGAAGCTCCGCACGGCGCCCCCCCTATTCGGTCGGAGACGACGGGGGCATTGAGGTCGACGTTCCGCCCGTCAGGGAATCAAAGGTAGGGGCGGCTTTTCTGCGGACGGGGCCGGACGGGGCACCAGCCCGAGTGCTGAAAAGCGGGAAGCTGGTCCTTTTGAGGAAGCCGGGACGGCCTGCTGATTCGGTCGAGGCCTACAGGCGCATCGTGTTGCTGGACGAGACGGGCAAGTTGTTCGAGAGGGTGCTCTCTGCCCGCATCGTCCGGCACCTCAGCGAGGTGGGCCCCAACCAGTCGGACGCTTAATTCGGGTTCCGTGAGGGGCGTTCGACGTTAGATACCGTGATGCGCTTGAGGGCCGTTACCGAAGAGGCGGCGAACTGCAACGGCGTGGTGTAGGCGGTGTCTCTGGATATCGGCCGGTGCCGGGCCACCAGGAGTGTGTCTCTGGTGGTCGGGCGCATCGAGGCGCTGAGCCTGCGGGTGGCCCTGGACAAGACGGAGGCCCTACTCTTCCATGGACCCCGTCGTGGGCCGCCCCCCGGCGCCTCCATAGAGGTCTACTTGGTCCTCGTACCGGTTCGGGCCCAGATGAAGTATCTGGGCCTGATCCTCCACGAACGGTGGCTCTTTGACGAGTACTTGCGACAGCTTGCTCCGAGGCTGGTCGACACTGCCTCCGCCCTAGGTCGACTTTTGCCCAATTTGGGTGGAGCCAGTGTCGCAACGAAAAGCCTCTTCACGGGGGTTGTCCGGTCGATGGCGCTGTACGGCGCACCAGTGTGGGTGTCGGCTGTGACCGCCGGGAATAAGGCACGCCTCTGGCGCCCTCAGAGGGTATTGGTGGTCAGAGCCATGCGTGGATACCGCACGGTGTCCACCGAGGCGGAGTGCGCCCTGGCCGGAACACCCCTGTGGGATTTGGAGGTGGAAGAGCTCGCCGAAGTTAATCGACGGGTGGCTGAATTCCGGGCGGAGA